>OY757025.1:17051058-17106058 GCA_963580285.1 Lucinisca nassula | reverse complement strand
TTGACGAAAAGCTTGCTTTTGCATCTCTAGCCATGTTTGATGTTCAATATCTTATGAGTGAATGACCTAATACCCAAAACATGTACTGAAACAAGGCATGAAAATCTTGGTATTGTCTATGGGAGAGGCTGGTTACTTATTGACTTTACCTCATAAATAAAATAGCTTATATAATATGAATCCAAAAAAATGTATAGACTATATAGAAAAATGACCATATAGGGTCATTTTTCTATGTGGTCATTTTTCTATATAATCTGACCATATATGGTCATTTTTCTATATGGTCATTTTCTATATAATCTGACCTATTACGGTCATTTTTCTATTTTTTGGGGGGGGCGGTTCGGTTTTACGGCCATTTCCAGATTATTTTACTCATATTGAGCCGCTCGTTCATCAGAGGTGGGCGAAAACCAGAATACCTGGAGAAAAACCACCTGACCTTCCGTTGCAAATCTTGGCATCTCACATGTGACCCGAGCCAGGCTCGAACCTACAGCGGTGAGAGACCTAGTGATTTAAGAGTCAGCGCTCTTACCCACTAGGCCACGGAGGCCTGTTTTTCATTTTTCTATATATCAATGCAATTTTATTTGACTATAACATTGTTGTTAAAATAAAATATAAATTGCTTTGAAAAATTTGTTATAAAGGGATGGTAGAGTATATACAAGCTGTTTTAAGAGAAAATATGCCCGTGAAAATGCAATTGGCCTGCATACCCAGTAAATTAGAATTCAGCCTTCCCATCATAATTTAGTGTCAGCCCATTTTGTCCTAAATGCCCATACATGTATACAGCAGTGATCCATTTGAAAAAACTGAAGGATGTAATGTTCATTTTTTTTTTAAAATATATTTAAAAACTTAACTTTCTGCAAACAGTAAAGGCCCTGATCAGATGCATTTTGCAGCATCTGATCAGGGCCTGCACTATTTCTAATGACCCATTTTGAGTTTTCCCATTTAAAATGTGAAGATTCAAAGTTACCAAAAAGAATGTAAATGGTTAATCAATATCATTGCATAAAATGCCTCAGTTTTCCTGAAATAAAATGCATAAAAAATGAAGAATGAAATCTCTTACCGAGAACTGACTGCCAATTCTCCGTTTCAGCACTCGCATAATCCATTTTGCATATTCCCAATGGTAAAATCGACTTCAAATCGTCAACTATTCATTGCAGAAATAAAATTACTGTCATGCCGTCCAATCCGAATGACGGTCATCTTCACTATAACAAGTATCTTTGCAATGAATCTGATGTGTGGACATTATAACTCTAGTTGCCATGACGATCTATGAGCCACATCCTCAGAAAACCCGTTTTTGCCATTTAAAAATAATGAAGATGAGACAAAGCCCGAAAAAGCACCACTGTTCTAAAAATTTGGACAGCTTGAGGATTTGCTGTAATCCTCCTTAAATTTAAACAAATTTGTTTCATGATACAGCAAGGAGTTCAAAAGGTGAGGACAGAATGGCAAACAGTGCAGACCCTGATCAGACTGCTCCTTCAGTAGCAGTCTGATCTGGGTCTGCACTGTTTGCTAAGGCCTCTTAGTCCCAATAATTAGGATCTGATCGGACTGATCTGGGTCTGCACCTGTTTGCTTAGGCCTCCCTGTCCAAATACTTAGGATCTGATCAGACTACTATGGGTCTGCACTCTCTGTCCCAATAATTAGGGTCATTACGGTAAAATACTTCTAATATCTATTCAGTGATCTAATCTGGTCGAAAACTGAAAAGACCGGCCTTTTTGTGTGACATGGCTCATAAAATCAGAATTCAGAAAAAGCAGCGATTACTACGATCGCTACGTAGTTCAAGTCCATTTATTCAGTGGACTAATGTCAACACATACTGTACTGTATTCCCGAATGTTTTCAGACAGATCGGCCGGATCAATAGTGTAGACCCGGATGAAATGCTACAGAACCCTGTTTCTCATGATAATCAGGGTCTACACTATCAGCATCAAGCTATTTGTAGCCACAACAGCAGGTAGTAAATTGTATGTTTGATGTCTCCCCCAACCACAAACACCTTTCTAAACAAGCTTAATTAAAAAGCACTGCTGTGACCTTGAAAATAAGGTCAAGGTCATGAAAACCTAATCAGTTCTTCATCCTAAACAAATGTTATAGCCATCAGCAGCAGCAGCCCATGCAAATTTGATTAAAATCCACATGCAAACTAAATTTGGCCTAAATTTGATGACCTAGTTAGCATGGCTGTGACCTTGAAAATAAGGTCAAGGTCACCAAACCCTAATCAGTTCTTCATCCTGTCCCAATGTTATATCCATGCAAATTTGATTAAAATCCACCCAATAGTTCATGAGATATCTTGCACACATTGCACACAAGAAAGTGTCACACCGACGCAAAAAACAATGTCCCCCTCCCCTTTGGTGGTGGGTGGGGGGGACATAATGATCAAAGTTTAACGATATGTTAACTAATGATGTAATGATGTTGTTAGTTACCATATTGATAAAACTGATTTGTTTGTTTGATTTGAGGTTTAACGTCCCCGTCAACACTGTATAGGTCATTTTGGAGACGTTGCTTCCAATTTTGTGGGACTTTTACCCGACATTGAGATGAAATGACATCTCAAGACCTGTCGCCCAATGAAACCAATAGGGTTTATAAGCATGGACGTCCCGACATACACCGCTTTGCCTGGGCAGGCATACATCCTCTAAGCAGTTAACCAGTACTCGTGCGCGGGTCGGTTTCAGCTCTGCGTGGAAGCATCATGCAGCCCATCTATTTCTTCAAGCCCCAATGGGCGGGGTCAGGATAAAACTTTGATAATTTAATTAATAAGGCAAAATAATATGCTAATATTTTTGCTGAAAAAATGTGAGCAGCTTTTGCAAATGCAAAAGCTGCTCACATTTTTCAGCAAAAATACCAAATTTTAGGTGTTGTACTTGCTAGAACAGTTAACAATTTGACTACTAACAAGCTCGTTAAGCTAACAACTGGGCTTTGGAACAACTGGCCCCTGGTCTAAAACCCCAGAGATGGGTTGTCTCATGACAAAGCTTAGACTTATAAGCTCTTCAACAGACAGACAGAAAAAGTGTCAATGGAAGAAACTAATGAACAGGCTGAAAAAAGTAAGAGCTATCTGAGAAAAAGCCTTTAACAGGTCCATTACCCCTTTCAATTCAAATTATATAGACAGAAAAAAGTGAGGTTTGTGAAGCTATTGTTGCTCTGTTAACCCAATGTTTACTGGTGGACTCTTCCATTGCTATATGTTGGGCAAGTCCATTTGTCAGAACAGGGGTGTCGGGCCTATTTCTTCATTTTTATTCTATTTCTGATGGAAAATTCGCGTTCTGCGGCGTCTGATCTGGGCCTGCACTGTTTGCCAAGGTACTCCTTTAGGAGTTTCCCTCATACAGTGCGTTAGTTAGTTAAATGACATATCAGCTAGTGTCCTTTAGAGAGAGAAAGACAGAAATGGGTTGGGAGAGACAGAAGAGGAGAGATAAAGCAGAATCATTACGCAAACACACCTATACAAATACATTGCCACCTTTATCGCCGAAAAAATGAAAATTTTATGATGAAAAATTGTGATATTTTTCTTATTTCTGCGCCAAATATAGATTGTGGGCACTCATTAGAACCGCCTCATCAAGGCGGTTCTAACGAGTACCCACAATCTATATTTTAGAGCAGAAATAAGAAAAATAAGGTATACCCCCGGAAACCCCAGTTTTACTATATAAAAGTGGGGTTCAAGGGGGTCAGAATTATATTGGCGTGTTTTCGTGATGGTCAAATTAGAGAAAAAGAAGAATTAACCTGTGTCCTGCTTAACCACAAAAAAACCTACCTTTGCCAGATCAAATGGCTTCTATCTTCAAATACTGAGTCGGTCATACTTGGTCATTTGTTTGTTTGTTTGATTTAAGGTTTAATGTCCCCGTCAACACTGTATAGGTCATTTTGGAGGCGTTGCTTCCACTTTTGTGGGACTTTTACCCGACATTGAGATGAAATGACATCTCAAGCCCTGTTGCCCAATGAAACCAATAGGGTTAGCATGGACGGTCCGACTTGCACCGCTTTGCCTGGGCAGGCTTAGATCCTCTAAGCGGATTACCAGTACTCGTGTGACGAGTCGGATTCAGCTCTGCGTGGAAGCATCTTGCAGCCTATCTATTTCTTCAAGCCCTGATGGGTGGGGGCCCCATACTTGGCCATTACCTCAGTTCATGGCTTCTGAAGAAGTAATCTGATCTGGATCTACACTGTTGGTCATTCAGTTTGTGAATTTGAATGAACACACTATATTGGTGTTAAAAGGTAATTTGATTGGCTGAAAGTCAAAATTGGGTGTGGCAAATTAATTTATTCAGCAGGGCAAGGTTTAAAAATGTGCTGCCCACTATTCTACTTCACCGACAATACTTAAACCCAACTGAGAGCAGACCAGATGCTGAAAGCTTCATGAAATCTTGGCCTCACTAACATGGTTAATTAACCCTTGACCTGCTGAATATTTATATATGCCACACCCACTACTGATTAGCAACCAATCAGATTACTTGATGCAAATTATTGTAACAAATTCATGAGCTGAATGACAAACAATGAAGATCTTGATCAGATGGCTTCTTCAGAAGCCATCTGATCTGGATCTTCATTGTTTGAAAGATAAGACATATCCGGGCTCAGCAGGACAAGGGTTAAGCATTGTATATTGCATCTTATTTATTTTAATTAGACTTGTTTTTCAGTGACAAGCAAAAAGGGCTCTTTGAGCATAAGTAGCCAATGAAGACGCAGACCAGCCCACACATCTGTGCAGTCTGATCAGTCCATGCACTACATGGTTAGCCTTTGACACAAACTTCTTCATACTGTAATGGTCATTAGTATTGGGATAGACAGACCTATGCTTCAGGGGCAGTCTGATCAGGGTCTACACTGTTTGCAATTCCGTCTCCACTCTTTGGACTCCTTGCTTGATCATGTAATCAATTTGTTAAAATTTCGGGAGAATGACAGCAAGTCCTCAAGGTGTCCGAATTTCTAGGATTTTTTTACTGTAGTTCAGTTGTGTATAGACTGATTTAGACGTCACCATCACCTGCCCAAAGAACCCTATTTCCTTATCATGGCAAAGTTCACACAGCAACATGAAAGTCATGCTATGAACAGCATAGTCGGAATTAAACTGCCTGCCCTTTGTGTCACTACCATGCGGCCTTTGTCCTATAATCCCAGCATCCACATTATGGTGTCTGTCAGGGGTCCAGTCATATACCCACTCTATTCCCTTTATTCACAATGCATCAAATCAATACAGTTAATGAGGCATGTTTCTCTAATGCTATCACCATAATTGCTCAGCTCAATCGAGCCACTACTTGGGAAAAGGATACTTAAGGCAAATTCAATGTCTTTATGAAAATTTTATTTTCCATAATACTGATAAATCTTTTTCTAAGGACCTCGTGGCCTAGTGGAAAAGAGCGTTGACTCTTGATCATTAGGTCTCTCACCGCCGTGGGTTTAAGTCTAGCTCGGGTCACATGTGAGACACCAAGTTCTGTAACGGAAGGTCAGATGTTTTTTCTCTGGGTACTGCGGTTTTTGCCCACCTCTGATTAATGATCGGGTTCATATGAGAGAAATAATCTTGAAAGGCTTTGGATATAATATAGTTTACAGATGAATAAAAAAATTGTACACATTACATAGAAAAATGACCATAAAAATATAATGGTCATTTTGCTATATAATCTATATAGATTTTTGTTTAGATATAATACAGTTGTTTAACAATACAGTTTCATTCTTATTTCAACCCAAACCATAGTCATAAAGAAGTTGCAGAGTATAAATGAATTGAATTACATGTGAAATCTAGAATCTTGTCCTGTGAAGTTTGAATGAAGTTGGCCGAAGGGATATTTAAAGATTTTTCTATTTTTAGCTCTGGTGGCCATTTTGTTCATCAGAGCAGATCCATTTTAGCTTTTTGGTAGCAGGTCACCTATGCAACATTCCTCTGAAGTTTGAATGAAATTGGCCCAGGCGTAATGGAGGAGTAGTTGTTTAAAGATTTTTCTATTTTTAGCTCTGGTGGCCATCTTGTTCAAGGGAGCGAATGGTTTTAGCTGTTTTGGTAAAGAGCCACCCTGGCAACATTCCTGTGACAATTTGTTTTAAAAGACTACTCCTCCTAAACCATTGGGCAAATTTGCCCAATGGTTTAGGAGGAGTAGTCTTTTAAAACAAATTGTTGACGCCGCATGACGGACGATGCATGACATACATTGACCGATCACAATAGCTCATCATTAGCACGAAGTGTTCAGGTGAGCTAACAAGCCCACCAATGCTAGCTGACATTAATCAAGAGCCCAGGATTTTGCAGTCTGCTAAATCTGAAACAAGCTCTAAAAGATTGCACTAACATCAATTATTGTCTTCTCTGACACTCTGCATGTCATCATGAAAACATGCCTATATAATTTTGACCCCGCTTGAAATCCACTTTTCCATAGAAAAACAGGAGTTTACAGGGATAACCCTTATTTTTCTTATATAGATTGTGGTTACTCAATGAGGCTGTTGTAACGAGTACCTACAACCTATGTCTTGGAGCAGAAATAAGAAAAGTAATGTAAACCCCTGTAAACCACAGTTTTCTCTATATAATGTGGGGTTTAGAGGGGTGTTCATTATATGAACTTGTTAACATGATCTTTGCACGTTACTATGTGCTTATTGAAGGACTGTCTGAGTTGTTTTTTTTTTTGTTTGTTTTTTTATAGAAATAAATATATATATGCTTTGCATTCAACACATCACGAAAACACGTCTATATAATTTTGATCCCCTTTGAACCCCACTTTTATATAGTAAAACTGGGGTTTACAGGGGTAAACCTTATTTTTCTTATTTCTGCTCTAAAATATAGAGTGTGGGTACTCGTTAGAACCTCTTCATCGAGGCGGTTCTAACGAGTACCCGCAACCTATATTTCGAGCAGAAATAAGAAATATATCACAATTTTTCATGTGAAATTTTCAGTTTTTTCGCCGGTAAAATTTTCAATATATTTGAATATTTGTTTTCGTAATGAAAACATCAAACTTCATCAACACTTTTAGCACACATGAAAGTTGGCCTTGTTTTCCTCATCTTTCTTGAAAAAGTGCTTGACATTCATTTAAAACTATTTCTATACAAACTGAATCCTTAAAGATAATTAATCCAAATAAAAATGTCAACTCTGCTTAAAAGAAATTACTTTCTTTGGTGACAAATTTAAATAAAATGTGAAGTGCATCATTCTATACAGAACAATTCTGTTTGGAATTAATTTGAATGAAATGTCAATGTCTCCTTTTCAAGCTGAAACAATTTTCTTTGTAGACAATTTGAAAGATATTTGAAGTCGTTTTAAAGAAGAAGATAACTTTCCTTAGCAGATGAAACAGAAGTCCCATTTTTTTAAGGAAAGTAGACAATTTGAATAAAATATTAAGCCCTGCTCCTTTGTTGCCACCCCTTATCTGGAGTTAACCCTTATCCTGCTGAATATTCAGTTTAGCCACTCCCATTTATGACTTTGAACCAATCAGATTACTTGATGTAATTTATTCCTATAAATTCATTAATTGAATGTCAAACAGTGTATCTATACTGTTTACAAAGAAAAGGGTTGTCGTGAACAGCAGGATAAGAATTAAAATATTTCTTTTATTATTATTTTTTCTTTGTTACAACAGAACAGAAATACAAATACAGAATTGTCTTACCATATTTTCCTATAAAATAACCTATTGTGTCCATAAAGAACAAGTAGCCACCAATTCCAAGCTCCCCACCTTGAATCTGCACCACCTTGTCATACACCTGGTGGCATTACAGCACCGCGCGTAATTGTAATTGTAATTGTAATCAAACTGAACTTTTTCCTCATTAACTGCATAATTTTCACATGATTTTCCAGCCAGACTGCCTTTGTTCACCAGTCATACTGATGTTTAGTGATGTAACATTGTATTGAGTGAAAACAGAAACTTCGTGACAGCCGTTTTAATCAATATCTCATTCACCTTCTACATTCTTACGCCCGAAAAAATAGTACCCAAAAATTAGCTCCCTTACAGGAAGTATGAAATTTTGCAAAGGAAGGCAATTTGATTGCCTTCCTTTGCAAAATTTAATACTTCTCAAAAGTAATTAACATCAAATTTCAATATAAAATTAAAATTTCAGTATTGAGAATTTCTAGGTTGCTTATGGTATTGAGGCGTGATCAATAGCCTATCATTGTTACTGTTCAATTTTCCACCACAAAGGCCAATGATCTATCACCTCCATTCATGCAAATTTTAAAATCAATAGGACTCTCAGACTCCTACAAATAATAAAATGAATACAAAAGTCAATGTTGGAGAAATCAGATATTCAAATTCCACAGGAATAAATATATTCAAACCTATCTTCAGGAAAACAATTAGAAGACAAATTTGACAAATTTTCAAAGAAACATAAACTATGTTTAGGCCTCGAAACAACCAACAGCAACCTACTCTTGAACTCAACCAACACATTGGCACAATGAGACAAAATGAAAACCCGAAATTCTGGTTGCCTATATCAGTCCAGTACACTGACGAAATTAACATCGATACCAATTTGATTGCATGATGACTGGCTATATGTCATTGTTTTAGGCCAAGAAATAAATAATTTTTGGCATATTCTAATACCCTATTTTTTGTGTGTGTCATCATCATCATCATCATTGGAGTTTTGATTAACATGCAGGTACAGGGGCCCCTTTCAGGTAGCTGGCTTGCTGCATGCATGGCAGATCTCACACCAGATTACCAGTTTTTTCTATCACGAGGGTCGATAGCCGATAGCTTCCACTCTCTGCGGTCTCTCTCTGTCAGCTGCTTGCAAGTCATCTTGGGCCTCCCACGCCCACACCTTCCATCTAACTGTATGTATGTCACGGGTTGTCTTGACTGCACTGTTGGAGCGTTCCACATGTCCATACCAGCACAGCCTTGTCTCTTTCAGAATGAGGCAAGCCATGCTAGTAGCTCACTGGACCTGATGGTGACAGTATCTTGTGGCCTGATATTGCAGATCTGTCTGATCATTGCCCTGTCATTCCGGTGCAGACATTGAAGGTTTTGCTTTGTAAATGGCCAATTAAGTCTCACTGGCATGAAGCATTGCGCTCCGCACACAAGAGCTGTACACACGGCCGTGTGTCTTGAACAAGAGGTGGTGGGAAGACAGAACTGGTAGCATCTCCTTGAACTTCTTTCAGGCTGTTTTCACATGTGATATGTTCGAAAGATCACAGCCACCCGCTGCTGAGAGCATGTCGCCTAAGTAGCAAAAGTAAGCTACCACTTCCAGCTTGTCAGGTCCGACTTGGACTTCCCTCTATGGTCTTCCATCTAAGGGGCGTGCAGTTCCTTGGCACCGTGTATACCTGTAATCAGGGTCCTCTGTCAAGCATGTGCGTTTTTTTATAATCCTCAGTACATATGCCCTTCTTTTAAAACAGTTTGTTACAAAAACGAAGACTTTTCGATGAAAATTTAAATTCTGTGATTTTCTAACCCTTGTCCTGCTGAGCCCGGATATGTCTCATCTTTCAAACAATGCAGATCCAGATCAGATGGCTTCTGAAGAAGCCATCTGATCTAGATCTTCATTGTTTGTCATTCAGTTTAAGAATTTGTTGCAATGATTTGCATCAAGAAATCTGATTGGTTGATAATCAGTTGTGGGTGTGGCATATATAAATATTCAGCAGGCCAAGGGCTAAGACTGAAACACCAAGCTTCAAACCTGCTATCCTTGTAGCAGGTAAGCGTAGATTGGGAATGTTTTACTTTCTTCCATTTTGTTTTTTTATTTTTTTTTTCACCTACATTCCTTTTTCTCTTTCTTCCCTGTCCTTCTTTTTCATCTCCTCTACTATCTCTTCAATTTCTTTTCTCCCTCAATTTCTTTTCTCCCTATCTCTTGGAGGGGACAAAAATTGACTCACAAGGGCTGAGGTGTCGTTAAAGCCAAATACAGCCAAGAGATTTACATACTTAATATTGTAGTTTCACACTGTAGACTTTGTATAAATTTTTTTTACCCCAATGGTATTATTTGAACAATCTTGGTAGAGGTCCACTATTTGAAGCTGCAAGCCAAATATCAAATGCCAGGGCCTTCTGGGTTTAGAAACAGAATGTTTTTAAGGTTGGCGGCCCCCTATATCCACAAAAATGAAATTCATTCCATTAGATTGGAAGACGCTATTGGTCAAAAAAGGCTTAATATTTCAATATCCCTGCAGACAATCAGCATAGAATTATGTCTTGTTAATAAAAATATGCCATTCTCTGGTCATGAACATCAGCAATTAACTCTTAATCCTTTTTATACCAAATGGAATCGTCCTCCTTATATATGGCAGGAGTCCATTCCAAAATTTAGGGGTATTAGGTTGTGTTTTCTTCAAAATTTATTTGGAAAATGGCTGAACTATTTGCAAACAGTGTAGGCCCTGATCAGATGCCGCGTTCTGCGGCATCTGATCTGGGCCTGCACTGTTTGCCAGGGTACCCGTTTTGGGTTTCGGGTACAAAATGGGTTAAAGCCTCAAACAGACATTTTCTTTTTCTTATTTTTCAGAACAACCAGACTTACAATTTCATGTTAGTTGACTGGCATTGTAGCAACGCCCAGCCAGCATTTTTTGTTCAGCAATGGAAAGGGAAACAAGAGTGCCATGATGGCCCTTGATCACTCAACCTGAGCCACAGCCCCCGCCCATAGGGGCTTGAAGAAATATATGGGCTGCATGATGCTTCCACGCAGAGCTGAATCCGGCCCGCACACTAGTACTGGTAAACCGCTTAGAGGATCTAAGCCTGTCCAGGAACCGCGGTACGAGTCGGACCGTCCATGCTTATAAACCCTATTGGTTTCATTGGGTGGCAGGGCTTGAGATGTCATTTCATCTCAATGTCGGGTAAAAGTCCCACAAAATTGGAAGCAACGTCTCCAAAATGACCTATACAGTGTTGACGGGGACGTTAAACCTCAAATCAAACAAACAAACAAATCAACCTGAGCCATTACCTATTGGAGTGAAATGCTCTATTTCAAATCATTGTCAGTTAACCCATTTTGTACCGGAAACCCCAAAACGGGTAATTGGCAAACAGTGCAGGCCCAGATCAGACGCCGCAGAACGCGCGTGTGATCAGGGCCTATACTGTTTGCAAAAAGTTCAGCCAATTTCCAAATAAACACAACCTGACACCCCTAAATTTTGAAATGGAATTGTGTTATATTTAAGGTGGAAGATTCCATTTGGTACAAAAAGTGTTAAACTACATGTAATACTATTCATAATCAGGGTGGGGGATCACGTGGTTTTATACGTCATCAAATATGGCCGACAAGGTCTAGAAACCTTTCACATCAGATATATTTTTTGTCGTTAATAAGTCCTTAGATGTAAATATTGGAATAATATACTGTGCAGAGTACGACAAAAAGTAATTAAGGCAAGACAGTGTACTTCAAAGTATCAAAAGATCTTTTTTGTTTGAGTTTAATCGTTTCCAAGTTGACAATGACTTATTATTACGGGGATTCCGTACACTGTTCTTGAACTTTCACGAATGGAACAGGAAATTTAGCTGTATTTACCAGAATAAAGTCTGGAATCACGCCTTCTGGCAACTCTTTTCATCAACAAAATTAATGTATTTATAAAATTTGACCAGTCAAATCTGTATTCCCGCTGAAATTGAACAATTTTGTCCAGCTTGATCACGTACATCTGTTCAGTGTCAATGATCAAGTGCACTGATACTTTGAAGTTAATAAGATCTCGTGCACTGTAGTTAAATATTCGGCTTTAGTTAGCTTCCTAAACTAGGGCCAGATCCCCTAAAGATGGGTTCGGTTGCGTTGGTTCTCTTTCAATGTTAGATAACCCGTCTAGAAAGTAATGTCTCAGTGATCTACTTTGTTATTCGTAGTTCACGCAATGATGAACTCATTATGAAAAAGGTTTAAGTTGTATGGAATAATTCTTGATTTTGCAAGCAAAGAATTATTTAATATTCTTCATATAACTAGGTCATCCGAGTCCGAATATGGTGATTTACTTATTGTGAAATAGAAGTGGAGGCAATGATCAGGAATCGATACAATTAACCCACAGCATCAATCAGAGACACCAAAGGGAAAGAAAAACAAACATAAAACAATAGACCTAATCAAAACATCTAGCGGAAAGCCAAAAGGACAGTTACTTTCGCACAAAATGGCCAATAGGTTAGCCAAAATAAAATAATATAAGCGACACAAACACCCAAAGACAAACCATAACAAATATAGCGACAGAAGAACCGCCTTGGAACGGTCAGCAGAAACGAATTCCACTGTGGGGCTTACATCGATTTTACGTGGCCACAATCATTGCCCTTACTTCCGTCGCGATTTAGACAAATAATTTGTTCAGTCCGTATGAAGGCCTACTATTCAAACAACCACAGAAATGACACAACGGTGAGGACTCGACAGCAAGAAACCACTGAAATGCTGGAGCAAAAGAACACCAACAGTTAGACTCCGATGGGCCCGACCAGAGATAGAGCATCAGGCACCAACCAACATTACCTTGAATTAAATCTCTCTAATTCTCAATAAGCCTTTACGCTGGAACATTCATAGAATCTGAGGCCTGACCCACCGGCATGCAATTAAAGAGGGAAGCAAAGTTATCAACCGTGATTGGTTAACTACCATGTCGTATAACATTTGTGTTGTACCCAATCGTTTTATATCGAAGAATGATTTTACGAAATTGGGCGCTGAAGTCATTGCGGTTATATATTTTTTTCAATTTATATACTAAGTCACCATAAAATTCGGGCTCCGATAGACCTTGTTGCAGAAGAGATTTAAGACCAATATTGAACCTTGGTATATGACTGAGATCGCTCCAATTTCTAACCCAACTTCTGAATATATCAACTGAATTTGAAAGGTAAAACTGACTGAATTTTTTATTGTTTTCTCGCTAAAAATGGTTTCTTTTGTTTAATGATGATAAAGAATAGATTGGAGACGGACCTTCCATCTCTGGATTTGGAATAGGAGATACTTATTCGTTTTTGGTAAGATGAAGAAATGATCGCGTGCACTGCGCTCAATATAGTTTGATCTCGCACACTGCATTACCAAACTGAGTTCTTAGTACACTTGAATAATTCACACAGCATTACATTTCGCTATAGAACTTAAATGAATGGCGATTTACTAGTATGTTGCAATGTTGTAAATACCGGAGTGTCTCCAGCAGCAGACATCTAAGATTTTATAGCTGTTTAACCTATAATTCTACGAGTATCACAGTTTTGTGAAATTGACTGTCTATTATCTGTACTCTCAATACTTAAAACCAAGAAAGGAAGGAATAAAATGAGTACTCCGTAAGAACAATAAATGTTTTCTAACAACCCAAAGCGGGTCAGACCATCACGAAAACACGCCTATATAATTTGGACACCTTCCAATCCCACATTTATATAGTTAAAGTGGGATTTAAGAGATGTACATTATGTTTCTTATTTCTGCTCAAAAACATAGAGTGTGGGTACTATGTTTTGAGCAGAAATAGAAAAAATATCACAATTTTCATCTTAAAATTTCATTTTTTTGCCACAAATTGGCATTGTATTTGTATAGACATGTTTTCGTAATGCAGCCCAGTTTCGGATACTAAAGTATTATCAGTTACCTTGTTAAGATTGAAGACGCAAACCAATGACAAAGTGTGCTGAAATTTCCTTAAAAGTTTCAAAGGGACAGTTGTTTCATTAAAAATTTCAAAGGGTCAGGTGTTCGAAAGACTGTGGTATAAACAAAAACGTACCGAATAACAGTAGTTTAGTTACTTGAGTCTAAACCATTCGTAAGTTATCAGAATATGCATAAAGATCTCGAAGGACCGATAAGCTAAATATGGTGCAAAAATCTTGGTTTTCGAGCGAAGCAAAATTATATGAATGGGTCCCGACTTTTGCTGAGCGGGGTCAGATAAACATGTTGGTAAGAATTTCAGTTTTGAAATGAACACGTATAACAAACTTTTCGACCGCCCAAATAGGTTAATCATGGCGTGTTAGGCAGCGCTATGTTAATTAATATCGTGTACACACTAGAAAAGCTAATGCAAATTAACTTATTACATGAGTGTTCTGCATTTACTTAATGCACATAGAAGTTTCTATAGTAGGGACTAAAATCGTACAGTAGCTTATTTCACAGTCTGTCTTTGAGTAAAATCTTAATAAGCACTGCGTACACTCGGTGGCATAACTTTAAGCGTAATTACTTATTACACATTAGTGCCTGACAGGTTGTTTGCCTCACTGGGCGGTATGACGATGTTCCAGCTGACAAGGCATCTAACAATATTGTGTTTGTTTGCAAAGCACACTATATAAACTGCTTAAAAGAAGAGCTTGGTTTGAGCACTATGACAAGCAACCCAACATATAATCTTTCTTCTTTGTCCAAAGATGAAATTCTGCGAAACCACCAATCGGTTATGCTTTCGTTTGGAATTTCCCTCCCAGAGGAAGATATGGATCTTACAAAGTTGTACTGGATTCCTAAGCTTCAAAAGAATCCATACAAGCAGAGATATATCGCGGGTTCAGCTAAGTGCTCAACCAAGCCTCTTTCACAGATCCTAACACGAATCCTGATGCAGTTAAAGATGGCCTTCAGAAATATTGTGACACTGCATATGCAGGGAGTGGTGTGAATCAGATGTGGATCTTGAAAAACTGCAAAGAGCTTGTAGAACATCATCTGGCACAGTCTTTCTCTCAGTAAACAGCATAAAATCTTTCGATTTCTCAACACTCTACACAACTATTCCTCATGATAAATTGAAATCTAAACTCAAGGAAATCATAAATCAATGTTTTTCCCACAAGAATGGTAACCGTCGCTACCAGTATGTTGTTCTTGGCTACAAAGACACATACTTCGTTCGAGATCACTCTGATGCACCACAAAAGTACACTGATGCAGATGTCATAAGGATGCTGGAATATCTAATTGACAATATTTTCGTGGAGTTCAGTGGCCTATTATTTCAGCAAACAATTGGCATAGCAAAGGGTAGTAATTGTGCACCGTTGCTTGCCGACTCGTTCTTGTACTCGTATGAGGCGGAGTTTGTACAAGGTTTCCTCAAAGCAGGCAAGAAACGCCTTGCACAACAATTCAATTTCACCTAAAGATATATAGATGAAAAATGCTAAATTCGCAGAGTACTTGGAATTAATCTATCCACGTGAACTCGAAATTAAGGAAACAACAGAGACTTCAACCTCCTCCTCATATTTGATTGTTATCTCTATATTGAGAATGGGAAGCTTACTACTAGGCTGTACGATAAATGAGATGACTTCAATTTTCCCATTGTTAACTTTCCCTTCCTGAGCAGTAATATCCCGTCTGCACAAGCATATGGAGTTTACGTTTCACAGTTAATCCGTTATGCTAGAGCCTGTTCCAAGTATCAGGACTTTGTGGAACGTGGGAAGGTGCTCACTACCAAGTTATTACGCCAGGGGTATCAAAAACAAACTGGTATCAACACTAAAGAAGTTCTATGGGAGGCACCATGATCTTGTTGATCCGTACAATGTGGCCATTTCCAGAATTATTTCTGATATATTTGCCAATGGAAAGCCATAGGAAGACTTCCAAAATCTCGGAAATACCCTTCTCGTCATTTACACCTTTTCTTCGTTCGGGTCGATGGGCATGGTGGGCGAAGCTTGCTTACCAAGTAATGCTTACTATCCGCGGACGCCAGATTACACTCTTCTGGAATCCATGTCTGTTGATGTGAACATTGATATTTGCCATTTTGTCTATGCACTAATGATTTTGGATTAATGCTTTGGTACTACGACCTAAACTACATTTACGTGATAACACTAATTCTGCAGGTGTAAAGATAAACTACCTTCCCGTTTTTGATCGGGAAGTATTATCATTTTCTGGTGTTACGTTTCCACGCCTTTAATGGTGTGAGTATAGTAATGTACATGATGTTGCGCACATGTAACAGTAACTTCTGCACGACAATAATTAAATAGACAGAATGGAATATATGGCGACAATATCATGGGGGTTGGAAATTGCCCTTTATACTTATCTGTACCGGAATGCAAGTCTAAGGTTTCGGGATGATAATGGAGCTTCGGTTTGATAACGCGGGTCATAACCAAAACTCCATGCTCCATGCGATAATCTTTAAGAATAATATAAGTACACGAGATCATCGATCTTGTTTGGCAGTGCACGGTATCATTTATGGGGTATGCAGTGTACGTGATCATTTATTAGTAGTTTTCAAATTTAATGGAGCTAGAATTTGTTTTCGCAATTTTTATGGTTGAAGAGGGGAAAACTTCACTCACCAAATTTTTTTTCCACTTTTAAGTAAGATCTTGTCACTTTTCAGGTGTCATCACTTCGACAATATGGAAAGGACCCGTGTTAAATGTAAAACAAATGTACCCCTTCCCCAACCCATGTTTTAGCTCATCTGTCACAAAGTGACGAGATCACTTTTCGTCAGTCGTGCGTACGGGCGTGGGTGCGTCCGTCCGTAAACAATTTCTTCAAACGACATCTAGTACACCTCTACCAAGATTTTCAAATTATCGCCATGGGGCCAAAAAATGCAGCCGCCCGGGGCCCTTTGGTTTTACATAGTCTTACATAGGGAAAAGCTTTAAAAATCTTCGCGTCTGAAACCAGAAGGCTCCGGTGTTTAAGTTTTGGTATAAAGCTTCGCCTTGTGGACCTCTATCATGATTGTTCGAGTTATAGCCATTGGGCCAAAACTGCCCCCGCCCCAGGGCCCTTTAGATTAACATAGACTTATACGGTGAAACCTTAAAAAGTCTAATCTGAAACCAGAAGGTGTCAGGTGTTTGATATATGGTATGAAGCTTCGTCTTGTGGACCTCTATCAAGATTGTTTAAATTATAGCCATGGGACCAAAATGCCCCCGCCTCGGGCCCCCTTTTGTTTTACATTGACTTACATAGGAAAAATCTTTAAAAAAAATCTTCTCCTCAGAAACCACAAGTCCCAGGACTTTGATATTTGATGTGTAGCTTCATCTAGTGGACGTCTTTTAAACTATAGACCTGGGCCAAAAATGTCCTCGCTCTGGGGCCCTTTGGTTTTACATTGACTTATGCAGGAAAAATCTTTAAACTATTTTGTTTCTGAAACCGCAAGATTTTTGGTGTGAAGCTTCATTTAGTGGACCTCTATCAAGATTAGTCAAATTATAGCCCTGGGACCATAAAAGTTCCTCGCTCTGGGGCCCTTTGGGTTTTACTTTGACTTATGTAGGAAATATCTTTAAAAAATCTTCATCTCTGAAACCGCAAGTGCGTGTGTGCGTGCGTGCGTGTGTGCATGCGTGTGTGTGTGCGTGTATGAATTCGGGTTAAACGTCGCTTTCAACATCTTTTCGACGGTGTCTGGTTGCGACAGGGAGCTCAGTGCACTTTTATAGTGCTGCCTCACTGAAGTATCATGTCCCAGTCACATAACATGATACCACACCCAGTCACATTATCCTGACACTGGGTCGGCCAGTCCTAGCTCTACCCCGTAAATCTGAGTGCCAAGTGAGGAGCAGCTAGTACCATTCTTAACAACTTTGGTATGTCGCGGCCCGGGATCGAACCCGTGACCTCCCGTTCCCCGGAGTGGATACTCTACCAACTGAGCTATCGGGGCCGGTCTGAAACCGCAAGGCCCAGGTCTTTAATATTTGGTGTAAGGCTTCATCTAGTGGACCTCTATCAAGATTGTTCAAATTATAGCCATGTGGCCACCCCCATCCCCGCCCTGGTGCCCTTTGGTTTTATATTGGCTTATATAAGAAAAATCTTTAAAAATCTTCTCCTCTGAAACCACAAGGCCCAGGTCATTGATATTTGATGTGTAGCTTCATCTAGTGGACATCTACCAAGATCGTTTAAATCATAGCCCTGTGGTCAAAAAAGGCCCCGCCCGGTTTTACATAGACTTACACAGGGAAAACATTTAAAAATCTTTTCGTCTGAGACCAGACAACGCAGGTTTTTGATATGTGGTATGAAACTTCTTCTTGTGGACCTCTATCAAGAGTGTCCAAATTATAGCCCCGCGGCCGAAAAATGCCCCGACCCAGGGCCCTTTGGTATTACATTGAATTATATAGGCAAAATCTTTAAAATCTTCTTGTCTGAAACCAGAAAGCTCAGTTCCTTGATATTTGGTATGAAGCTTTGTGTAGTTGACCTCAACCAAGATTGTTCAAATTATAACCCTGGGGCCAAAAATGGTCCACCCCGGCGCCCACTTGTTTTTCATAGACTTATATAGGGAACACCATTGAAAATGTTCTTGTCTGAAATTAGAAGGCCAGGGTCTTTGATATTTGGTATGAAGCTTCATCTAGTGTTCCTCTACCAAAAGTGTTCAAATTATAGCCCTGGGGCCAAAAAAATGAGGTCACCCTGGGGCAAACTTGTTTTACATAGACATATACAGTCGAACTTCAATGGCTCGAACACCTTTGGGACCTCGAAAATCTGTTCGAGACAGGGGTGGTTCGAGCCACAGAGGTTACTGTCAGGAGGCATAACGAGATACTTTTAGACATCTTTTCTGTGTTCTATAATGAAAATGTATGCTGTGTGTACTCATTAGAGTCGCCTCATCGAGGCGATTCTAATGAGTACACACAGCATTCATTTGCAGGATAAAAGACTAAAATCTCCTGAATTATCCCCCACTATTTCTTATGTAGAGGATTTCGCTAGGGACTCAAGAATGGGTTCGACACATCCATGGTAAACGAGCCATCCGTGTTCGAGCCATCGAAGTTCTACTGTATTGGGAAAACGTTTGAAAAGCTTCTGGTCTGAAACCAGAAAGTCAAGGTCTTTGATATTTGGTATGAAGCTTGGTCTTGTGGATTTCTTCAAAGTTTGCTCAAATTAAATCCCTGGGGCCAAATCTGGCCCGGACCAGGGGCCCATAGGTTTTATTTAGACGTATATAAGAAAACCCTTTAAAAATCGTCTTGTTTGAAACCAGAAGGCTCCGGTCTTTGATATTTGGTATTAAGCTACACCTGTTAGACCTCCCTCAAGATTATGCAAATTATAGCTCTGGGGCCATTAATGGCCCTCCCCGGGACCCACTTGTTACATAATAGATCAGGTGGGCGATCCAATGCCATTATGACCCTCTTGTTTAGAGAGGGACTTTTACCCGGCATTAAGATGACATGACATCTCAATCCCTGCCGCCCAGTTAAATCAATGGGGTTTATATGCATAAATGATCCAACTTGCAACACTTTTTCTGGCAATGTTTGAACCTCTTACCGGTTAACCAGAACTCATGTGCGGTTGGTTTCAGCTCTGCGTGGACCCATCATGCAGCCAATCTATTTCTTCTATCTATCTATCTATCTTCTTATACTGAGTCGGTAATATCTGGCCGTTACCTCAGTTAGGTGGGTGGCTAAATTTAGAATTTAGCATAAAAATCATCACTGGATGAGCCATTAAAACTATTTACAATTCAAACACAGAGGTATCCTAAAACGCATACCTCTGAGTCCCAGTCGTATACTGTGCGGGCTTTGAACTCTTCTGCGGTCTTGGCATTCACCACAGAAGATGGAACTCTGTTCCACTGAGGAATAGTTCGAGGGAAGAAAGAGTTTTTCAGGGCACTCTTAGAGGACTGGTACCTACGATACTATGAGTTATTCGCTCTTAATGCCCTTGTCCTGGTTGACACTTTTGCACGGGTCAAGTACCTATCTTTGTTAACTGATACTGTGCCAGAATGTATCTTGTAGAAGAAGATTAAGAAGGACTGCTCACGACGGGTCTCCAGGGATGGCCACTCTAGCTCATCAAGCATGTCACCGACGCTACTTCTATTTCGCATTCGTCCGCAGGTCCATCGAGCAGCAGTCCTCTGCCCCATCTCCACCTGCTGAATCTGAGTTTTAACATAGGGATGCTAAATGGGTGATGCCTATTCAAGTTGAGGGCGAACCAATGTTTTATATGCAACACCCTTTGTCTGCCGGGGTGCAAAAGCCAAATTACGTCTAAGGAACCGTAAGGTCCTAGTTGCTTTATATGCTATTTCCGAGATATGTTGACCCCAATCGAGATCGTCAGTGATGGTGATACCAAGATATTTGGAGGAATGAACCTGCTCCAAAGTTTGCTGGTGAAGTGTATAATCATACTTAATTTGCTTGTCCGGAAGGTGTAGTGACACCCTCATTGAATGGCATTTGGCCACATTGAATTTCATCCGCCAATCTGCTTCCCATTTTGCAAGTCGATCAAGGTCAGCTTGTAAAATGCGACAGTCAGAAGAAGAATATATGTCCCTATACAGGACACAGTCATCAGCAAACAAACATATTATCAGGGAGATCATTGATGAATAACAAAAAGAAGACCGGTCCAAGGACCGAACCTTGTGGGACACCGGATAAACAGGGACTGGATACGACGCTTGGCCATCAAGTACAACTTATTGAGAGCACCCAGAGAGCCACCAGCTAATACAACTATGTGTGGATCCTCTTATCCCATAGTAGTCCAGTTTGTACAATAGCCTTCTGTGAGGTACCTTGTCAAAGGCCTTGGCGAAATCCATGATGATCAAGTCCGTCTGTTTGTGGCCAAGTTTATGGCCCCAACCAGATTGCTCACAGCGTCATAAAAGATTTGAACTAGAGTTTCGAAAGACCTTTGACTTCGGAAACCATGTTGACAGTCAGCAAGAAAGCTTTCAAAGGCATAGTGCTTGTTAATGCTGCTAACTAATAAATGATCCAGGGATTTGCAACAGGTGCATGTTAGCGACACTTGTCTTTTATTTGCTACATCATACCCCCCCCCCCCCCCACACACACACACCCCCCCCCCCCCCACCCCACACACACACAGCCATGGACCAAGGCGGAAAACCCTTCAAATAATCTCTGACAGACAATTTGAAAAATGAACCATAAAGCCACCTCTCATACTGTTGAAAATTGCAGTGCACCTGATCATCGTGCTGCGAAGTAGTGTACTTGATCGACTTCTAAAAACTTCTCCTTAATCGTAAGCATGAAATGTTAATTTTAAAGTTTTAGTCTTGCAATAACCATCTCTGTACAACTGCTCATTTTCAAACAGAAATAATATTAGTATGTTAGTAGCACATGATAAAATTCCAATTTTGTTGTCTAAAATTCAAGAACAGTGCACTAGATCCCCGCATTTATTAGTGTTTTTCCAACTTAGAAGTGATTAAACTGGAACAATGAGAATCTGCCCCGAGAAATTTTGACCTAAGCATGAAGTGATCCTTATTTGTCGTACTCTGCGTCATATTCCAAAACATTAAAAATTGAAATACTGGACTACAGGTGGAAAATCTTATTTGAATCGACACGTTTTCAGTACTGGAAGCCATTTTGTATGACGTTTTAAACCACGTGATCCCCCACCTTGATAATTCTTGCCTACATCCCAGCAGCTTTTCAATGCAAGTTTTAATCAAACAGAGGAAGACAAAATTAATGGAATTAGTTTTTTGAAGTTTGTGTTAAATTTGCAGTGTTCATTCAGTCAAAATGAACTGCCTATGCTTTTTTAATGAATCAATGTGAGTTGAAGGAATCTGATAGTGTGCCACTAACCTTTAGCCTGCTGTTGGCGACAAGCCCTATATTTGCAAACAGTGTAGATCCAGATCAGATGGCTTCTGAAGAAGCCATCTGATCAGGATCTACAATTTGACATTCAGTTTATGAATATGTAGAAATAAAAAGCATCAAGTAATCTGACTGGTTCAAAGTCAGAAATGGGTGTGGCTTAATGGAATATTCAGCAGGTTAAAGGCTAAAGAAACATCCCTCTAAAACTCTATGGAAATCTATACAACACAATCTATGGAGAAGATTTTTGAAGTTTCAGCTACCTAAAAGACAGTCACCCAAAGAACATCCCTGTAAAGTGTTTAGGGAACAAATACTATAGTTTGTTTTGTTTGTATTGGGGTTTAACAGCCCAGTCAACACTATTTAGGTCATTTTTGAGCCGGCCAGTTTACTTATCCACACTTTTCCTGGGCAGCTTATACGTAAGCAGTTAACCACTAATGTTGCCGACCCTGGCAGGAATCGAACTGAGCTACTGAGGACGGCCAAATACTGTAGTTATGAAGAGGTCCTCTGTACTAAGCAAAAAGGTCCTGCCCACTGGTGGCCATGATTTGACAAAGAGCTGATCTGTTATCTATCTGGGTCTGTGCTATCTGGGCCTGTGCTGTTTGCCAATGTCCCGATTTGGGCTTTCCCATATGAATGGGCAAACCCTTAAGGTGTCAAGGAAAAGTCTGAAGCAGATGACAATCTTATTTATTTTTTTTTTCTGGGAAAATAAGGCTTGACTGACAATCGTTTGAATAGCCTGCCCAGATTTATTCCCGCTCAAAAACAAAAAAAAATAGTTTTAAAATGCTATCTACCTGTCATAATTAGTGTTTCAAGGAATAAGAATGTGGGGGACGTACATATTTGTACCTAATGAAGTCATTAGTTGATGAATCATTTTACTTTGTAAACAGCAGGGAAAGGAAATGTAGGCAGCAAAAAAGTTCTGTGACGTTTCATGATTAGCTATGACAATGATAGCTCCAGATAAGAAAAATACCATCAAGAGAGATGGCAAATCCCCTGACGAAAGCCAGTATGGCTCACAAATAGAAAATGCACCAGAATTATAATACACTAGTAACCCCACAGTATATTGCCGCAACATATATGTAAAGTTTATTGGGACTATACTAACTCTTATCCTGCTGTTCACGACAAACCCTATCTTTGGAAACAGTGTAGATCCAGATCAGATGGCTTCTGAAGAAGCCATCTGATCAGGATCTACACTGTTTGACATTAAATTTATGAATTTGTAGGAATAAATTACATCAAGTAATCTGATTGGTTCAAAGTCAGAAATGGGTGTGGCTAAACTGAATATTCAGCAAGAGAAGGGTTAAGGACCACTTCTCAATGTGAAAAAGATCCAAGGTTTTCTATGTACAAATTACTGGTATACTGAGTTGTGGTTCTTGTGCCTGACACGCCTTCTCAACCTTGTGTAAAACTGTGCCAAGTACTATCAATATATCTCAAAAGGTATTGGAGTTATGGCCATCACAAGCAGTATATTGTCAGGGGAGAAAACTGAAAAACCAGGTCTCCCAGAATCTGGTCCTTGCACATTTTATGCCTGCTTAACCGCATGTAAAATAGTACTGAGTACCATCAATAAGCCTCAAACTTTTTTAAGGGTATTGGATATATGGTGATCACAAGGTAGTCATACTGTTAAATAGGAAAGTGAGATAACTCGAATGCCATGGTACACAAAGTTGTGGTTCTTGCACATGACATTTCTTCCCAACCTTGTGTACAATTGTGCCAAGTACCATCAATATACCTCAAAGTGTATTGGAGTTATGGCCATCACAAGATTATATTGTCAGGGGAGATAACTAAAAAACCAGGGCACCTAGAGGCATGGTTCTTGCACATGACACACCTGCTTAATGTCATGTACAACTGTACCAAATACCATCAATATGTCTCAAAGGGTATTGGAGATATAGCGATCACAAGGTAGTCATACTATCATATTGGAAGGAAAGGTAACACAAATACGAGTGCACCCAGAGTTGTGGTTGTGGTGCATGACACGCCTTCTCAATCTTGTGTAGAATTGTGCCAAGTACCATTAATAAATCTCAAAGGGTATTGAAGTTATGGGTGGATGGACACCAGGCTGATCGTTATATCCCCCAAACAGAGTAACAAATATCATTTTTCCTTAATTCTAGTTAGAAAACTATGTTGTGAATACTACTACATCTGTCTCGACAAGGCAATTCTAACAAGTACCCACAACATATCTTTTAACTGGAGAAATCAGAAAATTATTTTAAACAGATCACAAAGTCAGTTAACCATGAAATGAGTGAGTGAGTGAGTTTTAGTTTTACGTCCCACCAACAGCTAAGGTCATACGGAGACGGGACCTTGGTTTAAAGACTCATCCGAAAGTCTCAACCATGAAATGAAGATCAAGGTCAAATATGGATGCTTGCATTACAGTTGCCATCCCTGGATGCAAATTTTTACCAAGTTGCCATTAACCCATTCAGTACCAGAAACCCCTAAACGGGTACCCTGGCAAACAGTGCAGGCCCAGATCAGACGCCGCGTTCTGCGGCGTCTGATCAGTGCCTACACTGTTTGCCAAAGGCTAAGCCATTTCCCGAATAAATTTTGAAGAAAACACAACCTGATACCCCTAAATTTCGAAATGGACTCCGGCTATATATAATGGGGAAGATTCCATTTGGTACTAAAAGGGTTAATGAAGTGCTTATAGTTCTTGATGTTTGTTTGATTTGAGGTTTAACGTCCCTGTCAACACTGTAAAGGTCATTTTGGAGACGTTGCTTCCAATTTTGTGGGACTTTTACCCGACATTGAGATGAAATGACATCTCAAGCCCTGTCGCCCAATGAAACCAATAGGGTTTATTAGCATGGACGGTCCGTCTGGCACTGCGGTTCCTGGACAGGCTTAGATCCTCGTAGCGGTTTCCCAGTACTAGTGTGCAGGCCGGATTCAGCTCTGCATGGAAGCATCATGCAGCCCATATATTTCTTCAAGCCCCTATGGGCGGGGGCTCTTACAGTTCTTGAGAAATAGTCTTGACCATTAGGGTGAACACTAGCATGGTCAGAAATGTTGACGGCTTTACAAATGGACAGATGGATGGATGGAAAACAGATAGACCGGCAAAAGATGGACGAAAGGATGGACAGAAAATCAGACTCCGATAGCAGGCACGACCAGAAGAGTAAGAACTGATCCGTTAGAGTGACCTTTCAGCACTATTAGACTGCGAAATTTTGCAATCTAAATTGGTGTCTAATACATGTCATGAAAAACTAGTTGCATGCATTTATTACAGCATGTGCACTTGGTAAATTTTGCTTTGGTCCATTTTCTTCTTTAGTAAGACATCTATTGGTATGAAAAAGATTGTTTTTAACCCTTTTTGTACCAAATGGAATCTTCCTCCTTACATATAGCAGGAGTCCATTTCAAAATTCAGGGGTGTCAGGTTGTGTTTTCTTTAAAATCCATTTGGAAACTGGCTGAACTTTTTGCAAACAGTGTAGACCCTGATGAGACGCCGCGTTTTGCGGCGTCTCATCTGGGCCTGCACTGTTTGCAACCTGCCCCTTTAGGGGTTTCCGGTACTTTATGGGTTAAAAAGTTGCTTCTCCAGAAAGTGTATCCACCACCAGTAAGACCACATAGGGCTTCTCCAAAAAGACCCAAAGGTAGAAGGCTGTGCTTGAAAAGTAGAAGGCTATTTATTTTCCTTCTACCATCTATAAATGACAAGGCTTGTGATATCCAATATGATCCTTTAACCCTTTTGTAGCAAATGGAATCTTCCTTTTTATATATAGCCGGAGTCCATTTCAAAATTGAGGGGTGTCTGGTTGTATTTTCTTAAAAATTTATTCAAAAATTGGCTGAACTTTTAGCAAACAGCGGAGGCCCTGATCAGACGCCACGTTCTGCGGCGTCTGATCTGGGCCTGCACTTTTTGCCAGAGTACCCGTTTTGGGGTTTCTGGTACAAAATGGGTTAATGAACACTGTATATAGATGTTCATATCTTGTTCATATCTTCAATTTGACCATACAAATCACTGCTACAACCATCTATAATTCTGTAGTGTAATTTGTCACACAATGCCGCCTCAATCTGGCACCAGAAAAGGCTCTAAGAGTGTGAGGATTTCAGCTGTCACATTAAAACCTATTTTATATTCAGCGGCTCGCTTCCGGCTTGCCACAATGTTTCTTTCCCATACAAATTGAACAGTGGTGAGTGAAAACGTATCTTTCGACGGAAACGACTCAAACTCACCTGACTATTCTCTCTGACAAAATACGGCTTCTCCAGTCCTCATGAAGAAGCTTTCGGTGACTGGCTAACCATTCAGTGCCCACTGAAGACTCGGATCAGCCTGCACGAACGTGCAGGCTGATCCCGAGTCTTCAGTGGGCACACAAATTGTTACTCGCATTTTACGCTAGCCAGCTCAATTGATGGAGAATGGCTTACGCCCAGCCTATTTTCGCTAATTGACCGATTCTATATGGAAGAATAGCCGAGGATTTGCTGAACTACTTCATGAATTTGCCGCAGCAGTAGCAGAATTTATCAAATCCAATATATCACATGTTGGTGACATATGAGGGGCATTAAACAAGGAAACAGACAAATTCAATATTTTTAACTGGTGTTGTAAAAATGAGTTTTCATGGAATGAATAACAGAACTGATCAAATCAAATAGGTCTACATAACACTAAGGAGCAGACCAATGCCATTTCTATGGTCATTCTCCCCCTTGCACTGATTCAAGAAGGGCAGTTGTCAGTTTCTGGCAAAAGAATGTTTGTTTGTTTGATTTGAGGTTTAACGTCCCCATCAACACTGTATAGGTCATTTTGGAGATGTTGCTTCCAATTTTGTATGGGTTTTACCTATGAGATGAAATGACATCTCAAGCCCTGTCGCCCAATGAATACAATAGGGTTTATAAGCATAGTCCGATTTACCCCGCATTGCCTGGGCAGGCTTAGAGCCTCTAAGCGATTTACCAGTCGTTTTCAGCTCTGCGTGGAACCATCATGCAGCCCATCTATTTCTTCAAGCCCCGATGGCGGGGGCCGGCAAAAGAATGTGCACTGTACTGAAACTGCTTATGTATAAGACTGCTCAGGAAAACACGGTTTGTTATAACACGGTTTGGATATAACATGGTTTCAAGATGGATCCCAAAAATGTGTAGATTAGATTTTCCATTTTCTATAATTATAATCCACACATTTTTGATTGGATATACCATGGTTGTTTAACTAACACAGTTTCTGCTTTGGACCCCAACAATAGTGTTATAAAGAGCTTGTGGTGTAACTGTTTTAGAAAGAACAACATCCTATAGAGTGTTTTTTTGTTTTTTTTTGCTGAAAAAAATATTGAGTAGCTACTCACATTTTTCAGTAAAATTTGTGGTATATTTGCCATATTAAATCATCGAAGTTTAAATGGTATGTTAACCCTTGTCCTGCTGATCCCGGATATGTCTTATCTTTCAAACAATGAAGATCCAGATCAGATGGCTTCTGAAGAAGCCATCTGATCAGGATCTACATTGTTTGTCATTCAGTTTATGAATTTGTTGCAATAATTTGCATCAAGTAATCTGATTGGTTGATAATCGGTAGTGGGTGTGGCATATATGAATATTCAGCAGGACAAGGGTTTACTAACAACAGCGTTAGTTCTGATCAAGTGGGCCCCAGAGACTATCCCAGAATTCACAACATCTACTGATCTCAAAATGCCTACCATGAGGAAGTGCTGCTTCGGCTGGATGGGCTTCGAACTTGTGACTCAGAGACACTCCCAACCCTTGAGGCCGCATGAAGAGGCTCTGGCTTCTCCGAGGACTTGCTTTGCATACGCTGACGACATAGGTCCTAAAAACAGAAATACATAGTATTCAACCATCATATGTAAGCAATTTTAGGACATTTGCAAAAGCTGTAAACATTTGTTCATCAAAAATATTATAAAAAAAATTAACAGATTTGCCATATTGTTTGTTTGTATTGGAGTTTAACAGCCCAGTCAACAGTATTTTAGGTCATTTTTGAGCTGGTCAGTTTACCTATCCACACTTTTCCTGGGCAGACTTATATGTAAGCGGTTAACCAGACCAGTGCAAATTTTTTCGCCAGAAACTGACAACTGCCCTTCTTGAATCAGCGGAATGGAGAGAATGACCAATCTCCATGAAGAGATCAGATGAAGGGAATCATTTGCCTAGCAGATGATTGGGTCAGATAATGAGAATCATCTGCCTAGCAGATGATGGGATCAGATGATGGGAACCATCTGCTTAGCAGATGACAGGATCAGATGATGGGAATCATATGCCTTACAGATGGGATCAGATGAAGGGAATCATCTGCCTTACAGATGGGATCAGATGATGGGAATCATATGCCTGGCAGATGGGATCAGATGATGGGAATCATATGCCTGGCAGATGGGATCAGATGATGGGAATCATTTGCCTGGCAGATGGGATCAGATGATGGGAATCATTTGCCTGGCAGATGGGATCAGATGATGGGAATCATATGCCTGGCAGATGGGATCAGATGATGGGAATCATATGCCTGGCAGATGGGATCAGATGATGGGAATCATATGCCTGGCAGATGGGATCAGATGATGGGAATCATCTGCCTTACAGATGGGATCAGATGAAGGGAATCTTATGCCTGGCAGATGGGATCAGATGATGGGAATCATCTGCCTTACAGATGGGATCAGATGATGGGAATCATCTGCCTTACAGATGGGATCAGATGATGGGAATCATCTGCCTTACAGATGGGATCAGATGAAGGGAATCATAAGCCTGGCAGATAGGATCAGATGATGGGAATCATCTGCCTTATAGATGGGATCAGATGATGGGAATTATCTGCCTTACAGATGGGATCAGATGAAGGGAATCATATGCCTGGCAGATAGGATCAGATGAAGGGAATCATCTGCCTTACAGATGCGATCAGATGATGGGAATCATCTGCCTTACAGATGGGATCAGATTATGGGAATCATATGCCTGGCAGATGGGATCAGATGATGGGAATCATCTGCCTTACAGATGATGGGATCAGATGATGGGAATCATATGCCTTACAGATGGATCAGATGATTTGAATCATATGCCTGGCAGATAGGATCAGATGATGGGAATCATCTGCCTTACAGATGGGATCAGATGAAGGGAATCATCTGCCTTACAGATGGGATCAGATGATGGGAATCATATGCCTGGCAGATGATGAGATCAGATGAAGGGAATCATTTGCCTTACAGATGGGCTCAGATGATTGGAATCATATGCCTGGCAGATAGGATCAGATTATGGGAATCATCAGCCTTACAGATGGGATCAGATGAAGGGAATCATCTGCCTTACAGATAGGATCAGATGATGGGAATCATATGCCTGGCAGATAGGATCAGATGATGGGAATCATTTGCCTTACAGATAGGATCATATGAAGGGAATCATCTGCCTTAGAGATAGGATCAGATGATGGGAATCATATGCCTGGCAGATGGGATCAGATGAAGGGAATCATCTGCCTTACAGATGGGCTCAGATGATGGGAATCATATGCCTGGCAGATGGGATCAGATGAAGGGAATCATCTGCCTTACAGATAGGATCAGATGATGGGAATCATATGCCTGGCAGATAGGATCAGATGAAGGGAATCATTTGCCTAGCGGATGATGGGATCAGATGAAGGGAATCATCTGCCTTACAGATAGGATCAGATGATGGGAATCATATGCCTGGCAGATAGGATCAGATGAAGGGAATCATTTGCCTAGCGGATGATGGGATCAGATGAAGGGAATCATCTGCCTAGCAGATGATGGGATCAGATGATGGGAATCATATGCCTGGCAGATGATGGGATCAGATGAAGGGAATCATATGCCTGGCAGAGGATGGGATCAGATAATGGGAATCACATGCCCTATCATAGGATGGATCAGATGATGGGAATCATATGCCTAGCAGATGATGGGATCAGATGATAGGAATCATCTGCCTAGCAGAGGATTGGATATGATGATGAGAATCCTCTGCTTAGCAGATAATGGGATCAGATGAGGGGAATGATGTGATCAGATGAAGGGAATCATCTGCCGAGCGGATTATTACCATGTTATGTCAAGTCTTATTTTCACACCCCACCCCCCCCCCCCCCCCCACCCCTCAAAAAAAAAAATAAAAAAAATGCCATCAGCTGGTCATGACCAGTGTTTTAAGTTTTAGACTGAAGTGAAAATCTCTTAACATTAATGAATTCCTTATCTCGCACAGACAAAACCTGCAGCAATTATTTCAATCACTGTAAAAATCCTTTAAAAAATGGACACTTTGAGGACTTGCTGTAAATCTCCTAAAATTTAAACAAACTTCTTTTATGATCCAGCATGGAGTCCAAAAGGTGCAGTCCGAATTGCAAACAGTGTAGACCCTGATCAGACTGCTCCTTCAGGAGCAGTCTGATCTGGGTCTGCACTATTTGCTTAGACCTATCTGTCCCAATACTTAAGATCATTACTGTATGTTACAAAAAAAAACAAAAAAATCCTGAGCAGACGACAAACCGATTTCCTCTTATTTCTCAGAGAGAAAAAGGACTTGACATTTCATGTGTGTCATCTTTCAGCAGAATGATTTACATGAAATGTTGAGCCTTATTTTTCTCAGAAATATGTGACGACAAAAGTGCTTTGAAAATGCCGTCTGCAATGGTGGTTAGCATTTGGAGGCTTAGGATACTCAGTTTAAGGTGAATCAATATGCCTGCGAATTTGCTCCACAATTTTTAAAGGAAGACAACTTTTATGTTCCTACAAACTAAGCCCTTCAAAAAAGGGATTAACATCTTCAGGAGCAAATTCTTTCCTTCAAGAATTAACCCCACATCACGTTAACAAGTCCGCGGAATGACTAACCCCATAAACTCCACTTTATATAGAGAAAACTGGCGTTTACAGGGGGGATACATTATTTTTCTTATTTCTGCTCCTAGACATAGGTTGTTGGTACTCGTAAGAACCGCCTCAACAAGGCGGTTCTAATGAGCACCTTCAGCCGATGTATCGGATATAGATAGGTGGAATATTACAAATTTCCCTCAGAAAAAATACCGAATTGCCTACCCTAACAGTGTACCCATTCCCCTTGAAAGAGCCCACAGCAACAAGTGTTAAATTAATGTATTTGAAGATAAAAAAAATCTCTTGTAAAGTTGACATGCTGCAGGGGGAATTCATCTTCAGAGCTAATATTGCATTTTCCGTTCTCCTAGGATCCATTGAAAGGAGGATAATTTTGATGATTACTAAAAAGGCTTGATTTGTTTGATGTATGGAAAGGTGAAATCTTTTCCGAGGTCAATGTTCGACATTGTTACTCTTTTTCGAGCGATGCCACAGAACAATGATGCCAAGAAATGGGTTTTGTTCTGCCTGCAATGAAAATCCATGGTTTACAAAAGCTTACCTTTGTATCGATTGTTTATCAATCAACCCAAAATTACTAACTACAGAAGCTTCCCATGTGACTATCGCTGACCATATACAAAATCCAGGTATGGGTTATTTATAGCAACTCTAGTCTTCTTGTGACGTCAGAGAGCTGAGTAAAACTTGGACTAGGGTCTACACTATTTGCTTTATTTCAGGAATTTAATTCTTTATGCTGATGTCATTGAGTTATTTTTAGTAACCTTGGCTTCAGTGAGTTTGCTGAGCCTGTGGTGTAATTGATTTGTTTGAATTGAGGTTTAACATTCCAGTCAACAATATTTAGGTCATTTTGGAGTCTTTGCTTCCAATGTTGTGGAACCTTCACCTGACATTGAGATGGAATGACACCTGAGCTCTGCCACCCAATGAAAACGATTGGTTTTATATGCATGGACGGCCTGACTTGCATCACTTTGCCTGGGCAGGATTAGACCTTCAAGGCAGTTTACCAGTACTATTGGGCAGTCGGTTTCAGCTCTGTGTGGAAGTACCATGCAGCCCCATCTATTTCTCCAAGCCCAGATGGGCAGGGGCATGTTTACGAGGGGCCAGTTGTTCAAAGCTTTGTTCAAAGCTTATTTACATAAAATTTGGTACCAAGTTATTTAGACAAGTTGTGGGTATTCCAATGGGTACTAACTGCGCACCACTTGTGGCTGATTTGTTTTCATTTTGTTATGAGAGAGACTTCATCATTTTCTGTTGTCCCTTTCTGCTGAAAGCCTGTCTGAAATCATTGAAGCTTTTAGCTCCACATCTAGATATTTCGATGAGTTATTAAATATTGATAATACCTATTTCGATGGTTTGATCTGTCAAATTTACCCCCCAGAACTTCAGTTAATTAAAGCAAATTCTTCTGAAACTAAAGCCCCGTTTTTGGATTTACGTCTATCTATTGTAGATGGATTTGTTTCGTGCAAAATTTATGATAAACGCGATGATTTTGATTATGAGATTGTAAATTTTCCTTTTTTGGATGGTGATGTTCCTCGTGCGCTATCCTATGGCGTTTATATTTCCCAATTAATTTGATTTGCCAGAGTGTGTAGTCATGTTACTGACTTCAACACTTGTAATAAATTGTTAACGGCTAAACTTCTTAATCAGGGTTATTGGTACCATAAACTATGCAAAGCCTTTTCAAAATTTTATAGACGTAATTCCGATTTAATTTCAAAATTCAATATTGGACTTAAATCACTTCTGTAACAAGGTCTATCGGAATCCGAATTTTATGGCGACTTAGTATATAAATTCAGAAAAATATATAACTGCAATGCCTTCAGCACCCAATTTCGTAAAATCATTCTTCGATATAAAAAGATTGGGTACAACATAAATATTATACGACAGACTGCATGCATGGTAGTTAACCCAATCACGGTTGACAACTTTGCTTCCCTCTTTAATTGCACGCCGGTGGGTCAGGCCTCAGATTCTATGACAGTTCCAGTGTAAAGGCTTATTGAGAATTAGAGAGCTCTAATTCAAGGTAATGTTGGTTGGTGCCTGATGCTCTATCTCTGGCCGGGCCCATCGGAGTCTAACTGTTGGTTTTCTTTTGCTCCAGCATTTCAGTGGTTTCTTGCTGTCGAGTCCTCACATTGGTGCATCTCTGTGGTTGTTTGATTATTTGCGTTCACGGAGATGTTGCACTGATGAGTTAGGAGGCCTTCATGCGGACTGAACTAATTATTTGTCTAAATCACGACGGAAGTAAGGACAAGGATTGTGGTCAAGTAAAATCGATTTAAGCCCCCCAGTGGAATTCGTTTCCACTGACCGTTCCAAGGTGGTTCTTCTGTCGCGGTTTATTTTTTGTTATTGTTTGTCTTTGGGTGTTTGTGTCGCTTATATTATTTTATTTTGGATAGCCTATTGGCCATTTTGTGGGAAAGTAACTGTCCTTTTGGCTTTTCTTTCCCTTTGGTGTCTCTGATGGGAGCTGTTGGTTGATTGTATCGATTCCTGATCATTGCCTCCACTTCTATTTTGTAACCTTAACAAGGTGGAGACGTGGTCATATTGTTAACCCTTATCTTGCTGTTCACGACAACCCTATCTTTGCAAACAGTATAGATCCAGATCAGGCCATCTGTTCAGGATCTACACTGTTTGGCATTCAGTTTATGAATTTGTAGCAATAAATTACATCAAGTAATTTGATTGGCTGATAGACAGAAATGGGTGTAGCTTAAATGAATATTCAGCAAGATAAAGAGTTAATTGTTCCAGCAAGAACAATATCAAATTTTTTTTGTATTGTTGTTAAAAAAATTCAGAAGATTTTGCATTTGCATAAAGCACTCTACCTTCCACTATTTGATTTATTGCTGAATAAATCAGTGCTAGAATTTACATACATTCATTCACATATACAGTTTCAGTGCATCCATTTTCTTGAAAATAATTTTTCCAGGCTATAGCAAATGTTTGCTGCAACTTGCACAATTTGATGTCTAATACTTGCTTTTTCATAAAACAAAATTTCGCAAATATTAGGCTCAAATGAGCTAAAATAGTTGTTAATTTGAGAAAATTGGCATGTTTTACAAAATTCTGGGATGACGCAGAGATTCCTAGCTTCCGGGTTGGATATAATGTCATTGGCCACAGGACTCGCTGCTATTTGCAGAATCACACTTTTAACCCATTTTGTACTGGAACCCCAAAACGGGTACCATGGCAAACAGTGCAAGCCCAGATCAGGGCCTACACTGTTTGCAAAATGTTAAGCCTTTTTGGAAGATAAAGTTAACACAACCTGTCACCCCTAAATTTTGAAATGGACTCCTGCTATATATAGGGAGGAAAATTTCATTTGGTACAAAAAGGGTTAATTTTGGAAGCATTTACAATGCACTGGTGGGTTGCCTGTCTCTTGAGTTTACACTGGAAAAATGATCCTGAACTGGGATCAGTTCAATATTGAAACAGACTTCCAGCACTTACAGGTCTTCTAATTTCTTTGCATATTGGATCAGGGGCATCTGATCAGGTTCTTCACTGTTTGCTTAAAGGATCGCATCTGATGTTAAACATCATTCATGCTTAAAACATCAGTGCTCAAGTGATGGAAGTAGGACAAAATGTTTTTGTATCATGTTATATTTACCATTTGTATTCGGACAGATAGACCACACAAAACAGTGTAAACCCAGATGAGATGCCGCTCAGCTGCATCTCATCAGGCGCTACACTATTTATCATTCATCCAGCTATTTTTAGACACAGCCTCAGGTAGTAAATTGTGATTGTGCTTGTTCAAATTTTAGAACAAGAATGGTAAGGAGTTTAGGAGGTTAGAAAAGCCCCCAACCCCCCACCCCACCCCCCCCCCCCCCCCAACCCCCAAGTTAAAAAAAACAACTTTTTGTTGGTTCTTCTGTTGTGGTTTAATATTGTTTTACAGTAGAACTCCAATGGCTCAAACACTGATGACTCGGTTACCAAGGCTGAGTCGAACCAATTCTTCAGCCCCTAGGGAAATTGTATACATAAGAAATAGTGTGTGTTTGGGGGTGGGGGGCTATGCCTCCTGACAGTAACCCTCAGTGGCTCGAACTTCCCTCGTCTCGAACAAATTTTCGAGGCCCCAAAGGTGTTTGAGCCATTGAAGTTTGCCTGTAGTTCATCTTTTCATGTATGTATTGCTAATATTTGTTTTATTTTGGATAGCAGTTTGACCATTTTGTGGGAAAGTAACTGTCCTTTTGGCTTTAAGTCTGTGACATTTTCATCATTTGTTTGATTTGAGGTTTAACGTCCCCATCAACACTGTAAAGGTCATTTTGGAGATGTTGCTTCCATTTTGTGGGACTTTTACCCTACATTGAGTGAAATGACATCTCAAGCCTGCCGCCCATTGAACCCAATAGGGTTTATAAGCATAGATGGTCCGACTAGCACCGCTTTGCCTGGGCATGCTTAGATCCTCCAAGCGGTTTACCAGTACTCGTGTGCGGGTCAGTTTCAGCTCTGCGTGGAAGCATCATGCAGCCCATCTATTTCTTCAAGCCCGGATAGGCGGGGGCCGCACATTTTTATTTCAGTGTACAGTAAAACCTGTCATAGTGGCCACCTCTATTAAGCAAGCAACCTGTCTTAAGCAAGCATGCTTTTGGTTCCCAAAAAAGGTAACTGCATTAAAATTCACCTGTATTAAGCAAGCACCTGTCCTAAGCAAGCACATTTTGGTTATCCCTAAGGTGCTTGCTTAATACAGGTTGGACTGTATTTTGTGTACGTGTTTCTTCCCCTTTGGTGCTTTGTGAGGTTATGATCATTGCCATTACATTGTTAACCCACTGTATGCGGGGAGCCCCTAAAAGGGTACCTTGGCAAACAGTGCAGGCTCAGATCAGGCGCCGCTTACTGCACTTTTTGCTAACAGAATTTTCCGTCAAAAATAGAATAAAAACGAAAAATAGGCCTGAAACCCCTTACATGACTAATGGACTTGTCCAACATATAGCAATGGAAGAGTCCACAAGCATACAATGGGTGAATATGGTAATTGTGGCTACCTGCCATTTCCTTACCTGGTAATCCTTTGAGGCAGCTTCTCCTGTTTCCTGTACTGACGCTATCTGCTGTAACTTGGCCTTTGACCTAGTATTACGCCGTATCAGGTAGATCACCACCACCGCCAGGAGAATGCCCGCTATACAGCCGCAGAGAACAAACGTTAGAATGAAATAGCGATCATCAGTCTCCTTAACCATAAGACGATCATCAGTTTCTTTGAATTCCAGCTCATTCTGAAAAAAAAATAAATTGGCAAGATTTAATGTTAATCCTTCTCTTGCTGAATATTTAGTCTAGGCACACCCATTTCAGACTTTGAACCAATCAGATTTTGATTGTTTGATTTGAGGTTTAATGTCCCCGTCAACACTGTAAAGGTCATTTTGGAGACATTGCTTCCAATTTTGTGGGACTTTTACCCGACATTGAGATGAAATGACATCTCAAGCCCTGTCGCCCAATGAAACCAATCAGGTTTATTAGCATGGACGGTCCGCCTCGCACCGCGGTTCCTGGACAGGCTTAGATCCTCTAAGCGGTTTACCAGTACTAGTGTGCGGGCCGGATTCAGCTCTGCGTGGAAGCATCATGCAGCCCATATATTTATTCAAGCCCCTATTAGATCATGTGACACAACTGATCCGTTTTTCAGTACTTCAGGAACTCAACCACATATAAATTTTGTCTTGCAAAAGGTCTTCAAGACCGAAACCAGTCAGCAAATAAAACACCCCGTGATATTGTAATCCGTTGTTGGTTGTTCATTCTGTATTTCCTTAATTATTATCTGATTTAAGTGTGTTTGTTTCAGCTTTGTGTGGGAGCATCATGCGGCCCACTCTACTTCTTCAACTGACTTCAAGCCCTGATGGGTGGGGGCCGCAACTGGGCTTATGTACTTGAACATTAGTGAACAGTGTAGACTCGGATCAGATGCCACAGGAATACATGTGTGTACTAGAATTTAAGGTTTCAAATAAAACCATCTATGTCTCAGTTTAGGACAATTTTCCTGGCCTACACTTAGTACCAACTGACCAATCAGTGCTGTTACTGCTTTGATTTTAAAGTTAACCCTTATCTTGCTGTTCACGACAACCCCTGTCTTTGCAAACAGTGTAGATCCAGATCAGATGGCTTCTGAAGAAGCCATCTGATCGGGATCTACACTGTTTGGCATTCAGTTTATGAATTTGTAGCAATAAATTATATCAAGTAATTTGATTGGTTGATAGACAGAAATAGGTGTGGCTTAAATGAATATTCAGCAAGATAAGGGTAACCAAAGGTAATCTGGCAAAAGAAGACCTATGTATTGTCTGGCACTGTGTTTTAGCTTTTAATATGTCTCCAAGATTTTTATCATTACTGACAACTGAAAAATGAGTTGAAGTACAAATGAAGAGCTTCTGTGGGGAAGCTATGACTCAACTTAAAATCCTTAAATCAATGGTGTTAACCCACATGTGCCTTATAACATGAAAGAGACTCTGAAACATGCCTATACAAATACATTGTAAACTTTACCGCCGAAAAACGCAAAATTTCAGAAGAAAAATTGTGATATTTTTCTTATTTCTGCTCAAAATATAGATTGTGGGTACTCGTTAATCTATATTTTAGAGCAGAAATAAGAAAAATTAGGTTTACCCCTGTAAACCCCAGTTTTACAATATAAAATTGGGGTTCAAGGGGGTCAAAATTATATAGGCGTGTTTTCATGATAATTGCATCCCACTAATCTGACACCGCATTTCATTTTGCAGCATCTGATTATAGCCGTACATACATTATTTGGGAAAACTACAGAAATTTTTATGGAACTTAAACCAGACAAAACTGGAACCATAAAGTTGGAAATGGCATTATCCAAAGCTGTCAAGATGAAGATTCTATTTGCCACAGCCAGATGGCTGAATATGAACATGATCATGAATGAATGAATGAATGAATAAGCATTTTCATGCTCTCACAAAGCACATCAGCCTTTAATGGCATATAACAAACATACTATTTGTAGGCCTTTCTTTCTTTCTTTCTTTCTTTTGCCCTTTCTTTTCTACTGTGACAGGCCAAACAGGACTGGTGTAAAGATCAGCAGGATGATAAATTATAATTACTTGTATTTGTCATTTGTATTCAGACAGTCTCATCAGGGTCTACAGTGTTTGCAACTCATCTAGCTTTTTTTAGATATAACATCGGGTAGTAAAATGTACTTGTTCAAATTTTAGAACAAGTATTGTACAGAACTGAGATGTCTAATATGGTAATAACAGTTGGAACCTTTAAGCCATTGCATATTGGAAACCCCTAAAAGGGGTGCAGGCCCAGATCAGACGCTGCAGAATGCAACATTTCATCAGGGCCTGACAGAATTTTCTCTCAAAAATAGAATAGAAAGAAAAACCCTTATACTACAAATGGTCTCGCCTAACATATAGCAATGGAAGAGTCCACTAGTATACAATGGGTTAATCTGCACAGAGGATGACTTTTCCTGCACAGAAGGGCATTCACTCCTAAAAGTGAGTGAGTGAGTGTTTGAGTTTTACCTCCCACCAACAGCTAAGGTCATACGGAGACGGGACCACGGTTTAAAGACTCATCCGAAAGTCACTCCTAAAAGTGATGCCAATGGAGCATATTCAGATTTAACCATTATCTTGCTGAATATTTAACTTAGCCACACCCATTTTTGATTTTTAGTCAATCAGATTACATGATTTAATGACTTTGGTTCAAATTCACGAAATGAATGGCAAACAATGTAGATCCTGATCAGATGGCTTCTCCAGAAGCCATCTGATCTGGATCTACACTGTTTGCAAAGATAGGGGTTGTGGTGAACAGCAAGATAAGGATTAAAATGTTAATTATCACTGATCATTTGGGATTGAACCTGGAGCCACTACCATTAGGCCGATTGATTGTGTTGAGGTTTAACATGTTCAACACTTGCGGGTCATTTTGTGTTGATCCCAGTGAAAGAGTGAAAAGAGATAGGAGAAACAATAGAGGAGATTGGTGAACTAAAGTGTAGAAACAGAAGAAATTAAAACATTCCCTGTCCCTTAACTAACTGCTGCAAGGACAGCAGGTCTTGTCAATATCAGTTGGACACACCAGTGACCCAAGATACATGCACATCACACTTTTGCCAACCCAACCACCCCCTGGGTGCAGTGTATCTTGCGTCACTGGGGCATCAAACTGATATTGGCTTATATGCAGTTGGGCAAGGCCTGCTGTCCTTGCAGCAGGTAAGGGTAGAGAGAGAGTGTTGTTATTTCTTCTGTTTCTACACTTCCATTCTTTTTTGTCTTTCTCCTCTGTCTCTCATTTTAACCTCCACTGCTATCTCCTCTATCTCTTTTTCTCCCATTTACCTGAAATCTCTAAATATGCTTTCAAATGCAGAATGAGTCTAAGTTATGCCTGGTCTTAACCCTTGACCTGCTGAATATTCATATATGCCACACCCACTACTGATTATCAACCAATCAGATTACTTGATGCAAATTATTGCAACAAATGACAAACAATGAAGATCCTGATCAGATGGCTTCTTCAGAAGCCAGCTGATCTGGATCTTCATTGTTTGAGTGAGTGAGTGTTTGAGTTTTACGTCCCCCCCAACAGCTAAGGTCATATGGAGACGGGACCTCAGTTTAAAGACTCATCCGAAAGTCTGGAGAAGCCCGGGATTGATCCTGCGATCCCTGGTTTACAAGGCCAGTAGCGTAACCACTACACCACAGAGGCTTCTCTTCATTGTTTGAAAGATAAGACATATCCGGGCTCAGCACGACAAGGGTAGCGAAATGTCACTGTATTGTACTAACCAACCAAAGAAACAGAAGTGCTGATCCTGATCTGCACCTCCGTTGTTCACAAAGGGCTATAACAGGTTTTCACATGATCTGGCTTAACCCTTTTTGTACCAAATGGAATCTTCCTTTTTGTATATAACAGGAGTCCATTTCAAAGTTTAGGGGTGTCAGGTTGTATTTTCTTCAAAATCTACTTGTAAATGGGCTGAAACGTTTTGCAAACAGTATTGGCCCTGATCAGACGCCGCATTCTGCGGCGTCTGATCTGGGCCTGCACTGTTTGCCAGCTACCCGTTTTAGGGTTTCCAGTACAAAATGGGTTAAATTATATACTGCACAAAATGCACTTGTATGACTGGTGAGTTAACATATTCAAAGACTGTATGTAAAGAACCCATCAATTTTATCATGGCTCAATTCGTAACTTTTTATTGATTAGAGTATAACACTCAAACTGTTACCGCACGAGTGAAAACCATTAATGTATCACGCTTTTCATGCAATTCCCCACAAATTATGGAAACAATTACGGCCCTGCAAACCAGAGTTCCAGATAATGAAGATAATTCAGGGCTCGTCTTTCTTATTTCTCAAAAAAAATATACCCCGTGGGTACTTGTTAAAATTGCCTCAATGAAGCAATGCTAACAAAAACCCACAATGTATGTTTGTATTGAAAAATTAGCAAGAATTATCCCTATAGTCTTTGATTTTAGTAGTTCTTTTAGCTTTGAATTCTATTAATAACATTTCAACACACCATAATACGAGCAACGTCGCTAGACAAACTTGCCATACAATTCGTATTATCCCAGCAATCAATGACAGAATATTTTGTGCTGCTCTTTACATTTTTTGGAATGTCAAGGATCTGTTTTATGTCATTTTGAATGTGCCATGCAAATATTAAAGGCTGATCAGTGACATAGTTTTTCTTTACTTTTTGCACATCATAAATTGAATCTTCCCATGATGCAACTCATATCCTGGTTGAAAAGATCATAAAATGATTGTCTTAAATTATCAGAAGTGCCGCATCATAAGAAAGCGTGTCTTATTCCATATTGGAACAACAAATCGTCAGTTCATATAGAACATCCACGCGATCTGATCAGCACTTTTGTTGTTTAATACTTGGATATATTAATCAGCATGATACACAGACCCAACCTCTGAGGAACTTCATAAACTAAGCAGGCCACTTGTAGTCTTAACTGGTCATACACCCTCGAAGACAAGATTTTTTGTGATGCCCCTCAGAATATGGCGGGCATATCAAAGAAATTAATCATCAGCTTAGGTTTGCAATCACTCCAATAATGCACAACTCAATCTTTCTGAAAGCAAGCTACAATTGAACACTTCTAATAAAATGTTATGGGTAAAATTCCACAGAAAATGGGGTCGGAGGGATTTTTATTGATCATAACTACGAGATGCGGGTGCCTCGATGATCCGTGACCTTGCAGCTGTAATCATCTGTGATGGAAAGGTACTATCTGACTGGGAGAAGAGTTTCATTGTCACAAGGGCAAGGGGGATGCAATGGAAAGGGGCAACTACCATGGTCTCAAGCTGACAGAGCAGGTCATGAAGGTTCTGGAGAAGATTGTGGATGGCCTCATCAGAGAGATGGTGTCGATTGACGATTCCCAGTTTGTCTTTGTCTCAGGTAGAGGCACAACAGACACAATCCTTGTTATCAGGCAGCTGCAAGAGAAGTATCTGGCAACAAGAGACTCAACATGACTTTTGTAGACCTGGAGAAGGCATCTGATCAAGTGCTTCGGGAGGTCATCTGGTGGGCACTGAGAAACCTTGGAGTGAACGAGTGGATTATGCGACTGGTCCAGGGAAGCCATGTCCATGTTGGTGATGGTTACAGTGAAGAGTTTGAAGTAAAGGTTGTGTTCATCAAAGTTCTGTTCTCAGCCCATGGCTGTTCATCATTGTGCTTGAAGCCTTGTCACACAAGTTCCTCTCTGGAGTCCCCTGGGAGGACCTCTATACCGATGACCTTGTCATCATAGCTGAATCACTCAAGGAATGTGTCAGGAGGCTCTTAACCCTTATCTTGCTGTTCACGACAACCCCTATCTTTGCAAACAGTGTAGATCCAGATCAGATGGCTTCTGAAGAAGCCATCTGATCAGGATCTACACTGTTTGGCATTCAGTTTATGAATTTGTAGCAATAAATTACATCAAGTAATTTGATTGGTTGATAGACAGAAATGGGTGTGGCTTAAATGAATATTCAGCAAGAGAATTAAGGGTTAACATGGGAAGAAGCAATGGAGGAAAACGGGCTGAGAGTCAATGTAGGAAAGACTAAGATCATGATCTGTGGTACAGGTCTGGACCTCCTGCAGAGTACAGGTGAGTTCACATGTGCTGTATATCACACTGGAGTGGGCAGCAACAGTATCTATTGCAATGGCTGCAAGCTCTGGGTGCACAAGAAATGTAGTGGGCTCAAGTGCTTGACAAGGACCCTGATTACAGGTGTACTCAGTGCCAAGGAACTGCAGGCCCAATAGACGGCAGACCACAAAAGGAAATCCAAGTTGGATCTGGCAAGCTGGAGGTGGTAGCTTCCTTTTGCTTCTTAGGTGACATGCTCTCAGCAGCGGTTGGCTGTAATCTTTTGACCACATCTTGTGGAGAAACAGCCTGGAAGAAATTCAAGGAACTGCTACCAGTTCTCTGTTCTCGCTACCTCTCGTTCAAGACCCATGGCTATGTGTACAGCTCATGTGTTAGGAGCCCAGTGCTCCATGCCAGTGAGACTTGGGCATTGACAAAGCCAAACCTCCAACATCTGCAGAACAAGACACTGTCACTGTCAGGTCCAGTGAGCTACTTTGGCAGCTTGGCATTGAGAAGCTTGACCTCATCCTGAAAGAGAGAAGGCTCCACTGGTATGGACATGTGGAATGCTCCAATGGTGCAATCAAGACAACCTGTGACATACATGTAGATGGGAAGCATGGGCCTAGTAGGCCCAAGATGACCTGGAAGCGACTGACAGAGAGAGATCGTAGGGAGTGGAAGGTCTTGGCTGTAGACCCTCATGACAGACAAACCTGTAGACCTAGTGTGACTCTGATCTTCCATGCGTGCAGCAAGCCAGCTACCTGGAAGGGGGCCCACTTAATTAATATGTGGGTGTTGCCCCTGTACCTGCACGTTAATCAAAACTCCGATGATGATGAGGATGATGATGATGATGATGATGATGATAACTCTAGCCCAGACAAAAGTATGTGAAATCAATTATTGTTGAATTTGACACTGTCAATTTTGATTCAGGTGTCCATGTGTGAGTATAGAAGATCTTACATGAGCAGTAATTTCATATTAAATATATGAAACTCGCTAATGGCTCGTTTCATAAACTTCATATGAAATAACTACTCAAGTAATGTATTGCACCTGCTACAAGGACTGTTCAAATATGAATGCAAGTAGAACGTTTTCACATGCACTAATGCGAAAATCACCTGGAAATAAATATCACAGCGTAGTAAAACATTTTACCTATACATTGATACCAAACCTGTTAAAATCTGTGCACTTTAGCCATGTATATCGTTGGATAAACATTGTCTACTCTTGTATACCAATACAAAACATGGTTGGAAGAAGGTCAGAGTACGCCGTTGAAATACGGCCCTATATTAAGAATCGTTGTATTCTTGGTATACGGTGCAAAAACATTTTTTATGAAATATGTTCGGTTTATGGGCATAATGAAATGTCTTTTCCGACAGTTTTTCTTTGTTGTAAGAAATTCAGCTGTGGGCTAGGCTCAACAGAAGATGCACCACATGATCGTCGGCCGAAAAGAGCAAAATCTGCCAAGATGGTTGCTAGAGTGAAAGAAATAGTTGCTACCGATGCACGATACACCACTAGGCAAATGGCTAGTATGCTTGGCATCTCATTAGGAGCAGCTCTTACAATTCGGAAACGGGCATTTGAAAATGAGAAAGATCTATGCTAGATGGATTCCCCATCTGTTGACAGATGAGCAGAAAAAGACACGTGTTCAGTGCGCCAAGAAGTTGCTTAAAACGTTTCCAAATTACAATGCACGGTCTTTCGCTAATGTCGTCACAGGTGACGAGACATGGGTTCACTTTTTTGAGCCAAAACGAAAGATTCAGAACAAAATATGGGCAACAAAGTATTGCAAAAGACCATGCATTGCAAAGCGGACCATGAGCGTCAAGAAGGTAATGTATGCCATATTCTTTTCAAATCAGGGCCCTGCTATTCAGGTTGCTGTGCCTAAAGGCAAATCTGTAAATGTGAAGTTCTACAAGAATAAAGTTCTTTGAATATTGAAGAAATATTTCAAAGAACGAAGACCCGCAACTGGTTTGGCCAATGTCAGATTGCTACATGACAATGTGTCATCGCACAAGCGTTCATTGTGCAAGACTATCTGAAGCAGGAAAAGGTTGTTGAACTCCCTCACCCCCGTATTCCCGACCTTGCCCCGTGTGACTTTTTTTTGTTCCCGCGGCTGAAAAAAATACCTTTCTGGTCGCAAAATTTGTACAGCGCAAACACCTCGGTTCTGCAATATTCCAGTGCCTTCATAGTATACCTCGAAAAGACTACCAAAATGCATTCAATGATTGGATCAGAAGACTGAAAGTTTGTATATCTGTTAAAGGGGAATACTTTGAGGGGACAAAATAAATTTTTCACAGAAATCTATCATGGAATCATTTTTATGTGCTAAATTGCATTCATACTTGAACAGTCCTCGTACAACAGTTAACTTTTACACAACTAATGAGTTTCTTTACTCTCTCTCACCGCCTCCGCACCGGGAGCCACCTAGGCAACATTCCTGTAAAGATTGAATCATATTGGTCCAAGAGTTGAGGAGGAGCTATTTTGGTAGAGGGTCACCCAAGCATCATTCCTGGGAAGTTTGTATCTAAAGTAAATTGTTGACTTTTTCCTATACATGTATTTAGCGTTGTTGGTCAATTTAGCTCATCAAAGCAGAACTGTCTTAGTTGATTTCCTAGAGAGTTACCTATGACGTTTGAAAGAAATTGGCCTAAGGGCATACAAGTAGTTGACCTTTGAAGATTTTTCTATTTATAGTTTATATTCTGGTGGCCATCTTGTTCATCAGAGCAGAACAATTTTAGCTATTTTGCAAGGGAGCCATCTGGGCAACATTTACAATGTTATTTTCTATTTTTAGATCTGGTGGAATTTTTGCTCATCAGAGTAGACCCGGTACAGGGTAGCCTAAGCAACAATCCTATGAAATTTGAATGAAATTGGCCCAAGGGTACAGTAGGAGGTGGCATTTTTTTTTCCTGTTTTTTAGCTCTGGTGGCCATATTTTTAATTAGAGCAGAACAATTTTAGCCATTTTGGAAGGGAGTCGCCCAGGCAACATTCCTGTTAATTTGAAACAAATTGCCTAAGGGTTTTAGGAATCCTAAAACATTGTAAAATTGCTCTAAATGCGAGCTCATCCTAGATAAGTTCACATTTAGAGCAATTTTACAATGTTTTCTATTTCTAGTCTGGTGGCCATTTTGCTTATCAGAGCTATTTTGGTAGAGGGTCACCTAAGCAACATTCCTATAAAATTTGAACGAAATTGGCTGACGGGAACAAGAGGAGTTGCCGTTTAAAGATTTTTTCCATTTTTAGCTCTGGTGGCCATCTTGTTCATCAGACGGGAACGATTTTAGCTATTTTGGTAGGGAGTTACCTAGGCAACAGAATCAAATTAGCCCAAGGGTTTAGAGCGAGTTAATGAAGTTTTTCTATTTTTATCCCTGGTGGCCATTTTGCTCATCGGAGCGGAACTGTTTTAGCTATTTTGGTAGAGGATCACCTAAGCAACATTCCTATGAAGTTTAAATGGAATTAGCCCAAGGGTACAGGAGGAGTTGTAGTTTAAAGATTTTTCTATTTTTAGCTCTGGTGGCCATCTTGTTCATAAGAGTAGAACAATTTTAGCTTATTTGGAAGGGAGTCACCCAGGCAACATTCCTGTGAATTTTGATTCAATTAGCCAAAGGGTTTAGGAGGAGTTTGCATTTAAAGCCAATTGTTGACGATGTACAATACACAATGCACTATGGACAACGGACATTGACTGACCATACTACCTCCTCGTGAGCACTTTGTGCTCAGGTGAGCTAAAAACGGATGCCCCTAATACCATTTTAATCTTTTCATTGATAGTGTGAAACAATGGCTTTGTTCATTTACACATGGACAGAAACATGGATGTGACCAAAGAGATGACTGGAACAACTTCCTGTATATGGCCATAAATTTCACTCAGGATCATTGATCTGCACAGATCAGTATAGCATGGGCCCACATGAGAAAACCTCTCGCCCGGGTTTGCATCCAGGAAAGCCACACAAACCAGCAACAGTTTTGAAATTTTTGATATAGAAATTCAACTAGCAACATTATGTACTAAACAAGCAGCGAACACAGAGGTGGCGAATAGACTGTGCGGACGTCCAGGCTGATCGTTCACAGTTGACAAAAATCACGTTTCTTATGACATAGCTAGCATTTTAAGTCTGCCATGTCATGTAAAGTTATCTTAATAAATATGCAAATTAGGTAATCAAATTTGCCTGAAAGTACATTGAAATGAAGAAATAGGAGTTGCGTCAAGACAAAACATGCCTTAGGACATAGACTCAGACCTTTCCTAATGATCCTAAGTATTGGGATAGATAGGCCTAAGCAAACAGTGCAGACCCAGATCAGACTGCTCCTGAAGGAGCAGTCTGATCAGGGTCTTCACTGTTTGCCATTCTGTCTGCACTTTTTGGACTCCTTGCTGGATTGTGAAACTAATTTGTTAATATTTTAGGAGAAATACAGCAAGATCTGTTTATATACCCTATATGCCACAATAACTGCACTGTGCACTTATATATTTCATTCTCGTCTTAGCAACAACCCCTTAAGTATTCCTTCTATTAACCACACATATCGAAGATTGACGCCATGGCAGGCATCTTGTAAATCTACAATTGTTTACGGGTTTAACGACACATCAACCGTTGTGGGTCATTTTGTGTCATCTCCCAGAGAAAGGGAGAAAAGAGATCAAAGAGATAGTAGAGGAGATAAATGTGATGGACAAGGAAGAGAGAGGAAAATGAATGGAAGTGTAGACACAGAATAAGTAACAACGCTCCCCTCTCTACCCCTACCTGCTACAAGGACAGCAGGCCTTGCCCAACTGTAATCCAATATCAGTTGGACGCCCTAGTGATGCAAGATACACATCACCTTTGCCTCACCCAACAACCCTTAATGGGGAGAGTGTAGTTATCAAGTTAACCCTTTTTGAACCAAATGGAATCTTCCTCCTTATATAGAGAAGGAGTCCATTTCAAAATTTAGGGGTGTCAGGTTCTGTTTTCTTCAAAATCTATTTGGAAACTGGCTGAACATTTTGCAGTGTAGGCCCTGATCCGAATTCTGCGGCATCTGATCTGGGCCTGCACTGTTTGCCAACTACCGTTTTTAGGGTTTCCGGCACAAAATGGGTTAAATAAAGGTGTTTGAACAATGTAGAAAATTAAAAGTTAAAAAGAACATTTTATTTCTGACTTTAGGTTTTGTGATGGCCCAATATGGTTTTTTAATGTATTTTGTGGTGTTTTTGTGGTGTTTTGTGGTGGTTTGTGATGTTTTGTGGTAGTGTTTTGTGGTGGTTTGTAATGATTTGTGGTGGTTTGTATTGTTTTCTTGTGGTTTGTAATGTTTTGTGGTAGTGTTTTGTGGTGGTTTGTAATGTTTTGTGGTGGTTTGTATTGTTTTCTTGTGGTTTGTAATGTTTTGTGGTAGTGTTTTGTGGTGGTTTGTAATGTTTTGTGGTGGTTTGTATTGTTTTCTTGTGGTTTGTAATGTTTTGTGGCAGTGTTTTGTGGTGGTTTGTAATGTTTTGTGGTAGTGTTTTGTGGTGGTTTGAAATGTTTTGTGGCAGTTTGTAGTGTGTAGTGCTTCCCCTTTTCAATTTACATTACTTAGCGTACCATATACTAACAATCTTGTTAAGCATATTTATAGTGTTTCATGTCCATAGGGGCATAATTGTCAATACTGCTGTGCAACTAGGCAGAATTATGCAAATGCCAGAATTTGATTTAAAGGAAGAACAGGTCAGGAAGACAAATTTGGAGATAAATCAATTTCCAGAAAACCTTAACGATCTGCAATGAACTTGGATTGTGCAAGCATGCTAATAAAATATCTGGTAAGCCCCACTTTGTTGTAAGTACTACCTCATCTGATCCCTGGCATTTCATTTCATTTCCGTAAGATATACCATTTATGAAAAGTGTTGTTCATTGAGGTTATAACAAAGCATTTTTCCCATGATTAATTTAACCCTTCTCTTGCTGAATATTCATTTAAGCCACACCCATTTCTGTTTATCAACCAATCAAATTACTTGATGTAATTTATTGCTACAAATTCATAAATTGAATGCCAAACAGTGTAGATCCTGATCAGATGGCTTCTTCAGAAGCCATCTGATCTGGATCTACACTGTTTCCAAAGATATGGGTTGTCGTGAACAGCAAGATAAGGGTTAATTTACTGTGCGTGAGTATCAGAAAAAATATATGAGGACTGATATGATATCTTGTGAGCCTCATATTGAAGGAGGTATGCAGGGATGTGCTTATTAAGACCTACTTTTCTCTGACTATATAGGGCCGTGTACCCAAGGACTGGTCTCATTTGGTCAGTTAATCTCGACCAGGTAACCATCTAAAGTAAACAAGACAAGCGGCTTTTGCAAAATGGACAAAATTTGTGAAAGAGCAGTGATCCAATATTTGCATAAAGAAGGTTTAACACCTAAGGACCATAATGCCCAGAAAAAGGGGTGCGAGTTGGACCGTCCATGCATATAAACTCTATTGGTTTCATTGGGCAGCAGGGCTTGAGATGTCATTTCATCTCAATGTCGGGTAAAAGTCCAACAAAATTGGAAGCAACGTCTCCAAAATGACCTATACAGTGTTGATGGGGACATTAAACCTCAAATCAAACAAAACAAACAAAACTGTTCCATCAGCTGGGAAGGTTATGGCCTCGGTTTTCTGGGATGCAGATAGATAATCTCCAAAAGGGACAGACAATCAATGGCACATGTTGTGCTTTACTTCTGACTCAGTTATGTGAAAATATGACAGATCAGATGGCTTCTGATCAGGAGCTACACTGTTTGTTATGCAGCTTGTGAAATGTATAAATATTACATATCAAGTAATCTGATTGGCTGATAGCTAGTAATGGCTTCATTAATACATTCAGCGGGATATGGGTTAAAATAAATATTCTGTTTTGAAGCAAGCAGTGTAGTCCCTGGTCAGGCATCTCATTCTGTGGTGTCTGATCTGGGTTTACACTGTTTGCCAAGGCCCTCACAAGCCCAGCCCAGATTTTACAGATAAACAACCCTTTTTTCACAGTGCTCTGATATCATCACAGGGAGAACAGCAGTCATTGAGGAGCAGCCTAATCTGGGTCCACACTGTTTAACACATTGTATGCGGGGAAACCCCCAAAGGGGTACCTTGGCAAACTGTGCAGGCTCAGATCAGATGCCACAAAATGCAGCATCTGATCAGGGACTGCACTGTTTGCTAACAGACTTTTCCATCCAAAATAGGACAAAAACGAAAAAATAGGCCTGACACCCCTTATATGATAAATGGACTTGTCAAACACACACACACATATATATATATATATAATAGCAATGGAAGAGTCAACTAGCATACAAGTGATCAGCAGACAACAAAGCAGATGACAATTATTCTGATTGACAACTTAAGCCTCAAAGCAGCTCATACAGGCATATTGGAACCTTAACAAGGCCCTTCTAAGATTTAGATTTCGAGTGCTCATCGACCAGAGATACGCTAATAAAATTTTTGCATGAAAGCGGCGTTCATCTTATGATACATTTTATTTTCATGCTATGTCCTGTGTCTCTTGCTACTTTTCATGTTTATTACATAAATAATGCCATTTACAACCTGATAATGTTGTACGGCAAAGTGTTTCTAAACTACCAGTCAATCAATTATTGATTCAATCACTTCTACGAACGCACCGCTTTTATACCGAAAGGCTCTTAAAAGCCACGGCAATAGATATTCATTCTTCTAGTTGACCTAGAGCCAACACGTAATTTGTTCATTAGTGTCACCCAAGTACTCGCAGCTGTCAGCAAGCAGCTTGTATTGTCAGACAAGTGAGCTTACGAGACCACTCAACTAGAGATCTCGTAGCCTATGATGACACTGTAACTCTTTAAACACTACAGAAAATTCCAGATCAGTTGACAATTTTCAGAGAAAAATATACTGTAAATTCTGCTGTTAAGACCACCTAAAATTAAGACTAAATCTGCTTTTTAAAGGTTTCAGTAATTCTTTCTTCGTATTTTCTACACCTGGTGTCTCCTTTGAAGGGACTACCTTTGTAATTGTTCAAAAGTGGCCTTAAAGACCACTTTTGAACAGCCTCAAAGGTGGTCTTAATATAGGAATTTTACTGTACTTAATTGCATTTCATGTGAATCATCTGCCCTATAAATTATTCAAAACAAAACTGAGTTCACAAACTTCTTTATAACACGGTTTTCGATATATCTACATTTTAACCCAGGTTCGATCCCGGACCACGACATACCAAAGTCGTTAAAAATGGTACTAGCTGCTCCTCGCTTGGCACTCAGATTTACGGGGTAGAGCTAGGACTGGTCGATCCAGTGTCAGGATAATGTGACTGGGTGTGGTATCATGTAATGTGTCTGGGACATGATACTTCAGTGAGGCAGCACTATAAACGTGAGCATTGAGCTCCCTGTCGCAACCAGACACCGTCGTGATATGACTGAAAAATTGTTGAAAGCGACGTTAAACCCGAATTCACACACACACACACATTTTAACCCTTTTTCTTTCTCCTTATATGTAGCAGGAGTCCATTTCAAAGCTTTACGTTTTCTTCAACTTTTATTTGGAAAAAGACTTTTTGCAAACAGTGTAGGCCCTGATCAGACGCCGCGTTTTGCAGCGTCTGATCTGGGCCTGCACTGTTTGCCACTGGGTACCCATTTAGGGGTTTCCAGCCTAAAAAGGGCTAAAGAACGTTTAAATTACATTGAAAAATGGCCATAAATGCTCCTTTTTCTATGTAATCTAGATTACTTTTATTTAGATAGTATGGCATGTATTTTGGCAGCCAGGCCTGTGCAAAAAGTGAAGACCCTGTTGAGATGCCGCAATATGCGGCATCTCATCAGGGTCTACACTGTTTGCCACTTATCCAGCTATTTCTAGACACAACATTGGGCAGTACATGTAGTTTGTATTTGTTCAAATTTTAGAACAGGCCCAATGTTGTGTCTAAGAATAGTGGGATGTGTGGCAAACAGTGTATCCCCTGATGAGACCCCATATTCTGCTGCATCTCATCAGGGTCTACACTGTTTGCTCAGGCCTGTCTGTCCAAATACAAAGGTTAAATACAGCAGCCATACTTTTCCTGGGCAGATTTTTAAATAGGTGAGCAAACTTCCCCATGAAACTGACAATGTTGCTCTTCTTGAATCAACAAAAGGGAAAGAATGACAACAGAAAAGATTTCATCATCAATGAATGAATGACCACAGAAAAGATTTCATGATCAATCTTCATGAAACAATTTTGCCCACCCCAGCAGGTATCGAACCCATGACCTCCCTGCTTCCACGCATCCACACATGAGTACTGGTAAACTGGATAGAAGGACTATGCTTGCCCAGGCAAAGTGGTGCAAGTCAGTCCGACATCAATTGGTGCATATAAACTCTATTGGTTTCGTTGGTCAGCAGGGCTTGAGATGTCATTTCATGTTAACACTTATCCTGCTGTTCACGACAACCCTTTTCTTTGCAAACAGTGTAGATCCAGATCAGATGGCTTCTGAAGAAGCCATCTGATCAGGATCTACACTGTTTGACATTCAATTTATGAATTTGTAGGAATAAATTACATCAAGTAATCTGACTGGTTCAAAGTCAGAAACGAGTGTGGCTAAACTGAATATTCAGCAGGATAAGGGTTAATGTCAGGTAAAAGTCCCACAAAATTGGAAGCAATGTCTCAAAAATGACCTAGATAGTGTTGACGGTGATGTTAAACCTCATTTCAAACATATAAAACCTCCCTTTCATTACGATAACACACCCGTGCGACATAGTGCATTTTTTCACATCTCCAAAATGGCTACTTTTCTGCTGAAAATCTGTGATATTTTTCTTACAAATATGCAAACACTGGTTGTGGTAACTCATTTAGAACTGCCTCATTGAGGCAGTTCTAACGAGTACCCAAAACCTATGTTTTGGAAAAAAAAAAACAACAGAAAAATAATGTATACCCCTGTAAACCCCAGTTTTCTCTATATAAATTGGGTTTTAGGCACCCGAGTCGGCCCACATCAGACTGAGCACCTATGGCAGGTGTAGTGGAAAAAACTTTCTTGGGTTTATTTTCATGATTAACCCTTGACCTGCTGAATATTTAAATATGCCACATCCACTACCAATTATCAACCAATCTGATTACTTGATGCAAATTATTGCAACAAATTCACTATCTGAATGACAAACAATATAGATCCTGATCAGATGGCTTCTTCAGAAGCCATCTGATCTGGATCTACATTGTTTGAAAGATAAGGAATATCCAGGCTCAGCAGGACAAAGGTTAAAATGAAAGTTCAAGATCGCCCCCGCCCATCGGGGGGCTTGGAGAAATAGATTGGGCTGTATGATGCTTCCACCAGAGCTGACACCCACCCCACACTAGTGCTGGTAAACCGCTTAGGTCTAAGCCAGCCGAGGTAAAGTGGTGTGAGTCAGACCATTCATGCATATAAACCCTATTGGTTTCATTGAGCAGCAGGGATTATTTGTTTGTTTGTTTGTTTTTATTGGCGTTTATCGGCCCAGTCAACACTAATTTAGGTCATTTTTTACCCGGTCAGTTTACCTTTCTACACTTTTCCTGGACAGGCTTATACTTAAGCGATTAACCAGTACCGTGCACATTCTTTCACCAGAAACTGAGAACTGCCCTTCTTGAATCAGCAGAAGGGAGAGAATGATTGTAGAAAAGATTTCATGATCAGTCTCCACGAAAGAATATTGCCTACCATGGCAGGTATGGAACCAACATCCTCCTGATCACCAGTCAGACGTGCATCCGACTGAGCTACCGAGGCTGGCGCGGCATGAAACATCTCCAAAATGAACTAAATTGTGTTGACGGGGATGTTAAACATCAAAAATACAGAAATCTTTGACCACTACCTTAACCCAGAAGAACTGGTCTTTGATTCCACAAAAGGATTGTCTGTGACTAATTAGCGTCTAATTATTGAAAATTAGACGGTAGCAGCAGGTGCCTGTCTAGCAGGCTATTGTCACAATGTCATTTCTTTCTTCACTCATTATTAGTGGACATCAAAAGCTCCCCCCTATGATCATATTTTTCAGATTACTATGATCATACATGTCAATTTACGGAAACTTCGATGAGCGATTAACCCTTAAAACACCAAGTGAAACTGGAGCAGATGAAAACATATTCTCTTTATCTATTCATTTAAGCCACACCCATTTCTGTCTATCAACCAATCAAATTACTTGGTGTAATTTATTGCTACACATTCATAAACTGAATGCCAAACAGTGTAGATCCTGATCAGATGGCTTCTTCAGAAGCCATCTGATCTGGATCTACACTGTTTGCAAAGATAGGGGTTGTCGTGAACAGCAAGATAAGGATTAACATAATGGAAAAAGCAAGGCTATTACCGTAAAATATCCTACAATTTTGCAATCTTGAGGACTTGCTGTAAGTCTCCTAAAATTTTAACGGGTTTGTTTCTCGACCTAGCAAGGAGTCCGAAGTGTGGGGACAGAATGGCAAGCAGTGTAGACCCTGATCGGACTGCTCCTTCAGGGTCTACAATGTTTGCCTAGGCCTGCCTGTTCCAATACTTAGGATCATTACTGTATCTTTTCTTTCTTTGATGAGTTTAAAGTTATAAATTACAAAGGTCATGAATTATTTTTTTACCCCTTCAAAAGTCAAGGAAAATTCAACATTACTGTATCTTTTCTTTCTTTGATGAGTTTAAAGTTATAAATTACAAAGGTCATGAATTATTTTTTGCCCCTTCAAAAGTCAAGGAAAATTGAAAAGATTTTTTTTTTTTTTTTTTTTCGGTTGGGGAGGGGGGAGAAAATAAGGCTTGCCATTTGTATGAAATTAAAATCGAACCTACAAAATACCCTCATGCTCCTAAATCTAAATATTGTGAATGACAGCCTTATCAAACAGTGGAGACCCAGATCAGACTGTTCCTTTAGCAGGCGTGATGGAGCAGTCTTATGTTTGCCATTCCATCTGAACTTTTTACACTTCTTGCTTAATGATGATAAAATTTGTTAACAATTTAACAGAATTACGGCAAGTTCTTAAGGTGTCCAAATTTTAGGATTTTACGATAACAGCAGTATGAACTGTAATGATCCTAAATATTGGGACAGATAGGCTTAACCTTTAACCTGCTGAATATTCAATTAAGCCACACCCATTTCTCACTTTGAACCAATCAGATTACTTCATACAATTTATTTATACATATTCATAAACTGAATGTCAAACAGAGTAGATCCTGATCAGATGGCTTCTTCAGAAGCCATCTGATCTGGATCTACACTGTTTGCAAAGATAGGGCTTGTCGCCTACAGCAGGATAAAGGTTAAGCAAACATTGCAGTCCCAGATCAGACTGCTCTTCAAGAGGCAGTCTGTGCAGGAGGAGTCTCATCAGGGTCTACACTGTTTGACATTCCATCTGCACTTTTTTGACTCCTTGCTAGATTGTGAACCAAAACTGTAAAAATCTTAGGAGAGTCACAGCAAATCCTCAAAATGTCCACATTTTTAGGATTTTTACTGTAAAAGCAGAGACAGTCAGAATCACACAATTTTGCCTCCGGGGCAAGCTTAGACCTTCAAAACGGGTTTCCAGTACGGTACTTAACCCTTATCCAGCTGAATAATTAATTAAGCA
>OY757025.1:10083896-10216396 GCA_963580285.1 Lucinisca nassula | reverse complement strand
GAATCTTTCTAAAATTAATCCATTCTTTTCCCCGCTACCTGTCATTCGCATCTCGACTTGCTTTTTCGATAGCTCGATTCACGCCGGGCAAGATTTTCTCTAGAGTCCTCCACTGTCTCAAGTTCAAAGGAATACCGCGAATGGTAGCCGTTCGGTTTAAGAAGAGACGAATGTCGAGAACGATGTCGTCGTCTCTGTTGCACACCGAGATTATGACATTGTCCGTTAGATAAAATTGTTCCAAATACAAGCAAGTCGTCTGGTTAGGTTCCACTTTGACATGGTAATCCAAGGGAGGGTCTTGACTCCAGTCGATACTAGCCAAGACAAATATAGGAGAGGAAAGCGTGTTAACGATAATGGACTGGAAGAGTGCTGCTGCCGTGCACTGGCAAACGCCGCGCGTACAACGTTAAAACGACGTCGTTTCGTTTAACACGCGCAAGAATTCGCGTGAACGGCTGACCGACTGCCCCTGACCAAACGGAGCTAACCCCGATCGAGGGCGTATATCGCTCCGCCTCCGCTATGCCCTCAGTCGTTGGTCGGTTATAAAAATGACATCTCAAGCCCTGTCGCCCGATGAAGTCAATAGGGTTTATTAGCGCGAACTGACAGACTCGCATCGCTTTGCTCGGACAGGCTTAGATCCTCTAAGCGGTTTACGAGTACTAGTGCGCGGACCGGATTCAACTCTGCGTGGAAGCATCACGCGGCCCCTATATTTCTTCGAGCCCCTATGGGCGGGGGCCGTTGTGATGGTAGGTATGCGTGTGTGAAGTTTCGTGACAGCAGGTGTTGCTGTCAGGTGGTTTTTCTCCGGGCACTCCGGTTTTCGCCCACCTCTGAATAACGATCGACTCGGTATGAGTAAAATAGTCTTGAAAGGGTCGTAAAACCCGAACCAAAAAAATTGGTTAGTAATTTTTTCCATATATTCGCGTGGGCGGAATTTCGTAACGGTATAAGGCCTAAAAAGTCCCGTCACGCCGCGCAGACTTTGCGGACGTATTAAATCTATTTCGTTTGGGTAAAAATATTTCTATGTCGAAAACGGGGCAAAATGATTGATCCGCCCCCCGCCCATCGGGGGCTTAGAGCCGCGAGTCGGCCCGGCCACGCGTATAAACTCTATCGTTTTTATTAGGCGGCAGGGATTGAGATGTCATTTCAGCGCAATGTCGGCTCGGAAGCAACGTCTCCAAAATGATCTATACGGCGTTGACGGGGACGTGAAACCTCAAATCGAACGAACCAAACTTTTTTTTTCCGGGACGCGGTCCATTACTAGTTTCTCGCATCGAGTCGAGCTCTTCCAACACCTTCCATTGTTTCCCGGTTTTCGAGGCGATAATTGGTTTGCGGGTGAGAGACTTAATTTCATCGATACTATACGGGGTAGTATCTCCCTAAATATTGGGATAGGAGAGCTCGAGCGAACGGGGTAGACCCCGATCACCCCCGACCTGATCGGGGACGGCGAACTTTGCCAATCCGCGGGAACATCTTTCGCCTCAACATTTAGGATACTTACGGCGTAATTACGGTAATTTACGTCATTCGAACACTCGTCCGATATTTAGGGTAGTTTCGTCATCTAATCGTTTCGCTTACGTTTCACCGGAAGTGATACAAATGCTGCGCATGCGCAGTCCATGATGCCCAAGTGATGCCCTTACTACTACAGGGGATGATTCTCCCCGAACCGAAGGACGTTGCACCATCCCTTCAAATGATGCCAGTGGAGCATGTTCGGACACCGTAATTTTATCTCCGCAGCCGGCGATCGAACCGGGGGCTTCTAGCATCAGAGGCAATGAGCTTCCACTATTGACTCACAAGTGCTATCAGCCCCTAGAAACCAAATTATATGCCTTACATTGCTTCTAAGAAGATTTTCTTTCAGACACAGTTACAGTCTATCAAACAAGATCAGTGGTAATTGAAAACCAAACATAACACATTAATCCGTCATAACATATGAGTTCTGGATCAAAAGAAACTGTTTTCGGGGTTTGCGAAATTAATACACAAACCAGCTGACTCAGCTACAGAGATATCGAAACCAGAGATAAAGGTGGTGTTCCGACTGCGCGCATGCGTAGGCTAGTCAGCATCTTTCTTGTTCATTGACGTCAAAATAGGTTTTCTCATGACGTGGATCATATGTAAGCGATGAGTGGAATTCTCAGCAGACTCTTTATCTTCATCTTGATTACAGGTATCAAGAGTTTCATCATCACCTGTAGACACCATGGGATACCAGTTGAGAAAGATATCTGAAATATTTTTGTTCTTATTCCTGTTTAAAAACATGTGTTGTTGGTACTCGTTAGAATTGCCTCGCAGAGGCAATTCTAACGAGTACCAGCGACAAATGTTCTTTTCGGAAAATTAAGCAAAATTACAAATCAAAGTTCCAAATCATGGCTGATTAACCTGTGTTATACTTTGTAAATCATGGAATTCTGATCTCACACTGATATTCTCGGAATTTTGATGAGTGTCAGAAATTGCACCAGGAAGTGAACTCTTATTTTGAAAAATACAAAACACAGTAAAACAGGAAAAAGAAACCGATTAACCCTTTTTGTACCAAATGGAATCTTCCTCCTTATATATAGCAGGAGTCCATTCCAAAATTTAGGGGTGTCAGGTTGTCTTTTCTTCAAAATTGATTTGGAAAATGGCTGAGCTTTTAGCAAACAGTGGAGGCACTGATCAGGCGTCTGATCTGGGCCTGCACTGTTTTTCAGGGTTCCCGTTTAGGGGTTTCCGGTCTGAAAAGGGTTAATGAAACGATGTCTTGCAAAGACAATGATAGAGCGTCTTCGCGCCAACCAGGACAATACCATGTGTTCCATTAAAATTCTTAAAGTTTAGACTTCTTTCTGAGGCGATAAAACGCGATTTAAAATCATTGTAAGATCAGTATATGATAAACAGAATCTCAACATTTGTTTGTTTGATTTGAGGTTTAACGTCCCCGTCAACACAGTATAGATCAATTTGGAGATGTTGCGGCCAATTTTGTGGGACTTTTACCCGACATAAGCCCTGTCGCCAAATGAAACCAATATGGTTTTTAAGCATGGACGGTCCGACTCGCACCACTTTGCATGGGCAGGCTTAGATCCTCTAAGCGGTTTAATACCAGTCCTCGTTGCGGTCGGATTTCAGCTCTGTGTGGGAGTATCATGCAACCAATCTACTTGTTCAAGCCCCGATGGGCGGGCCGCGTAGTCATTTCATATGACACTCGCCGATGGATTGTTTCATTAATGTCACATGACACTACCATGAATTTAAGATGCTCTATTTCTCAAATGTGTCCGATGGTGAAACATTGCAATACAGTCGAATTTCAGTTCCCCCGCCCATCGGGGCTTGGAGAAATAGAATGGGCTTTATGCTGCATGGTGCTTGTTTGTTTGTTTGTTTGTTTGATTAAATGTTTAACGTCCCCGTCAACAATATATAGGTAATTTTGGAGACGTTGCTTCCAATTTTGTGGGACTTTTACCCGACATTGAGATGAAATGACATCTCAAGCCCAGTCGCCCAATGAAACCAACAGGGTTTATAAGCATGGACGGTCCGACTCGCACCGCTTTGCCTGGGCAGGCTTAGATTCTCTAAGCTGTTTAACAGTACTCGTGTGCGGTCGGATTCAGCTCTGCGTGGAAGCATCGTGCAGCCCATTTATTTCTTCAAGCCCCGATGGGCGGGAGCCGGCTGCATGGTGCTGCCGCGCAGAGTTGAAACCGACCGCACTGGAGTACTGGTAAACCTCTTAGGTGTAAGCCTGCAGAGTGATGTGAGTAGGACCGCTTCTGAAACCCTGATGTTTCTTTGGGCAGTAGGGCTTGAGGTGTCATTTCATCTCCATGACGAGTAAAAGTCCCACAGAAGCATCTTCTCGAAAATGATCTAAATAGTCTTGACGGGGACGTAAACATTCAAACAAAAATTTACTCCCTTTCTCACATGTTTCTTATGTCAAAACATTGCAGTAATTCGAATTTCGAAGGCTGGAACACCTTTGGGACCATAAAGATTTGTTCGAGGTAGGGATGGTTCAAGTAATTGAGGGCCAACCCCCATAGCAAAAGCTAAGGTTGGTATGTTGTGATAACTGTCAGTCCTCCATGAAAACCTAAGTTGTTGGTATTCATTAGAACCGCCTCGGCGAGGCGGTTCTAATTAGTACCAACAACATAGGTTTATATGGAGATATAAGGAAAACTATCCTTCAATTATCACAAAATACCAACCTGTTGCTATGGGTCCCAACCATAACACCTGGTCAGAAAGCGTAATGTGGATGATTTAGAGCTATCTTTGCCAACTTTACAGGTTAACAAGTGCGTGTAATACGCAACCCTCTAAACCCCTAACTATATAGAGAAAAGTGGGGTTTACGGGGTTATTCATTATTAAATTGTATTGTTACTCAAAAACATAGATTATTGGTACTCGTAAAGACCACCTCATTACAGCGGTTCTATCGAACACCAATTTACTAACATGTGTGCCGCCCCCGCCCATAGGGGCTTGAAGAAATATATGGGCTGCACGATGCTTCCACGCAGAGCTGTCTCCTGCCCGCACACTAGTACTGGTAAACCGCTTATAGGATCTAAGCCTGTCCAGGAACCGCGGTGCGAGGCGGGCCGTCCATACTAATAAACCCTATTGGTTTCATTGGGCGACAGGGCTTGAGATGTCATTTCATCTCAATGTCGGGTAAAAGTCCCACAAAATTGGAAGCAACGTCTCCAAAATGACCTTTACAGTGTTGACGGGGACGTTAAACCTCAAATCAAACAAACAAACTAACATGTGTTACCCTGTATAAATAAAGTCGATTATTATTATTATTAGTAGTAGTAGTAGTATCAGTAATAGTAGTAGTGCATTATCGTATTGTTCTTTAGAATAAAAGAACTTTTTTTTTTTGGTTTTGGGTTTTACGGCCCTTTCAAGATTATTTCACTCATATCGAGCCGATCGTTCATCAAAGGTGGGCGAAAACCGGACTACCCGGAGAAAAACCACCTGACCTTCCGTTGCAGAACTTGGCGTCTCACACGTGGCCCGAGCGAGGCTCGAACCTACGGCGGTGAGAGACCTAATGACTAAGAGTCAGCGCTCTTATCCACTAGGCCACGGAGGCCCGTAAATAAAAGAACTATGTTATGTATATACAATACAATCGCCTCACCCAGGCGATTCCAATGAGTACATACATCATAGTTTTTTTCATCAAAAGGCGCAAAACAACAAGAGCAACAACAACAACAACAAAAACAAAACTACTCTATCCTAAATATGATAACCCATATATGCCTAATGACCCTTTTGGGGGATATTGGCAAACAGTGCAGACCCAGATCAGACGCCGCAAGTGCATACATTTTTGCAAAACTTACCTCTAACAAGACAAACCTGGCGCCCCTATACTTGGAAATGGACCACTCCAAACTTATCAGGTGGGAGATTCCATTGTCAAATAGGGGTAAATATTATTGATTTAGGAAAAAAAAAAAAAAGGTTTTAGCCCTCCTTGTCTTGCTGAACCCGGATATGCTTTACGTTTCAAGCAATGTAAATCCAGATCAGATGGCTTCTGAAGAAGCCATCTGATCAGGATCTACATTGTTTGTCATTCAGATTTTGAATTCGTTGCAATAATTTGCATCAAGTTATCTGATTGGTTGATAATCGGTAGTGGGTGTGGCATATTAAAATATTCAGCAGGACAAGGTTTAAAACGTGTTCGAATAAGTCCTGGTAAACGGGCCATCGGTGTTCGAACTATTAGAAAAGACAAGGTACCTACCTGGTTCGCCTAGCAAATTTGTGAGCGCTGGGATTAATCGATCTATCTTAATATTGGTTTCATATACATATTCTATCATCTGACCAAACCCTTCAGTAAGATTTGAACACGAGGCACTTCCGTTCACGGGCCTATGGGAACCTGAGAAAACAGGTGGTTTTGTTGGGACTGGTGTTGCACTGAGAGTGGTGGCCATCGTTTCCTTAATTTTCGCCTTAGATAATGATGGTATTGACGTTGTTTGTTCCGGTGGTGCAGTAACTCTATCAAATTTCTTTGATTCCATTCTTTGCCTGATTACTACCTCTTCTGTTTTCTCTGAAATATGAGCTGAAAGTTGGAGTATTTGGTCAGAACTATCAGATAATTCAGTTGAAAGTTGGAGCGTTTTGTCAGTTCTGTCAGATATTTCAGTTGAAAGTTTAAGCGTTTTGTTAACTTGACTCTCAATAAACCTCATACTATGAAAAACATAAGGAATCCAGCCAGTGTTTGAGGCGACAGCTTCAACCAGATGATAGATCCAGTCGGTCCGGTTTTGTAAATCTTTTAGTGCACCGTTGCCGAGTCCACCGGCAACCGGATCATCTCGTGCCAAATTTGCTTTACTATGACGGTAACCACGAGAGTGATCAAGTTTTACTTTATGCAGTTTAGTTACCTCAGTTTGTAAATCAGCTATTGTTTCTTTTAAAGTAGTAGAACTGGTTTCAGCTAAGCTTGTTAACAGTTCAACAAGCTCTGTGCTGTTTCTTGTCATTTTGGACACTTCGTTTAATAAAGCTGCAGATATTTCGCATCCTTTGTCCGTTGAAGGTACCATTGTCGTTGATGAGTCTGTGGTCGCTGCAGTTCGTGTCTGGGATAAATCAATCGTTTGATTTATCTGGGCAAGATATTCGAGGTATAAAGAGTTATTGACGAGAAAATCTTGAATATCACCTCTTAATTTCACTTGTTCATTGGCAATAAACTCTGTCTCACTTATAACTCGTTCAATCAAATCACCTGCATGCCTGTACAGAGTAACAGACTGAAGAACATTTTCATTCACGACAGAAAGCGCTCTTAGAAGAGTTTTACTGTCGTTTTTGAAATCTTCAGAATCAGCAATTCTACAAGACGCATTTTTATCCGACTTGACTGTTTTCAGTTTTTCATCAAGAAATTCGAATAACTTGCTGCAAGTCATATGTATTTGTGAATCTTTAACTGTCATTTCTTCTGTGTTACTTTCGTCAAAAATCTCTCCGCTTGAACTCAGAATATCATCTTCTTTTGCTTCTAGAGTTCTATTGTTAACATATGGAAAAACGTCACTTTTTAATTCATCCGTTGAACTCCTGATGTAAGATATGTTTTTTGAAACTTCATTCAATGTATCAGCTATCCCTGCCACTCGAACTGCAGTACTCGACGATTCTTGCAATATTCCTAGCGTGACATTCACGAGTAGGGCGGCAGAATGGGCAGTTTCAGCACCATTGATATTGATATCATCTGTTATTACAGCTAGAGCATTCTGGTTGATCCTCACTGTTTCTATTCCACCTTTGATACTAATCGTATCATTCTTAATCCCAGCGATGTGTTCATTTGAAACCTCTAAGTCGGACTTGAATTCAGAAAGCCGGCTTTTTATATCCTCGTGAAAGTGTACTAAATTTTGTTCAATAGCTTGAAACATTCCGTTATTTAAAGACTGTAAATCCGACATTTCGTTTTTAACAGCTCCTATTCCCTGTTCGATATCTCGATTCTTTATTTCAACTTGGTTGATTTCTGATGTTATGCCATGTAAAATTGTATCAACTGCATGTAAATGAGTATTTACCACACGGAAACTTCTAACACTGTAATATTGTAGATTATTGATCCCTTTTTCAAGAGCCATTATACGTTTATTTATTGTTCCAAATTTGTCATCTACTATCTGTAAGAGTCCGTCTAACAGATACTTGTCAATAGGATCTAGAGCATCACGTGGCTTTGCCGTAGTCCTGTGAACTTGAGATTTCTCGGGTGTTACTTTGGTCTTTGGTTTAGGCGTCGAACGTGCTTCTTGTAAGTCCTGATTCATTTGAGAATTATCAGATGTTTGAGGTTCGGTTGTTGGAATGGTGTTGTCCATGAAAGTCTGATATGTGTCTTTAGTTATATCTGGTATTTCATTTAATGAACGATCTTTCTCAACATTCATTGTCTCACTGCTCGCGAGTTTTACTAAGAAACACAAACTAAAAAGTAACATAATTAAACTTATCCAAGACATATTAGCATTAACTTTCATAGTTGACAAGCATTTTCGGAAACAAATCTATTGCAGGTTTTGTTACATAAACTTAAAAAAGTCGTTACAATTATAGATGCAAATAAAAAGAATGTGTCATTGCAGATTAATCCTTTTAAAAGCATTTTAACAAAAAAGAAGTAGATTCCTTACAAATAAAATGTCTACAGCTTCCATTCACAAGTTAGACTAAACTTAATCCATGGAAAACAAACAACACGAGCTAAATTGTAAAAGAACCTGACGTCAGCTCCAGAATTGTTCCTAGGTATAAGCTAGAAATAATAAATAAATTCCCATGCTATTAAAATCACAACAAAACAAGGTTTCAGGCTAACCTAAGCAGCATGCTGTAGAGATTCGGTAATTAGCTTCTTGATAATGGGCTCGTATCAAGAGAAACTCTACCTGATCGCATCAGCAGGAGGATAAAACTCTTTACGGTCGGTAAGTTCCGTTTCACTGTTATCATAAAAGATAGATGCACGATTACATTTGGGTATATACGTGGAACAGAGAACACTTTTACGTGACTGCTCCGGCCTATAGGTTGTTCTTATACATGACTCTTCTATTTTGGAGTAAGGCAGAATTGCCGAGGGAGAACATTTACGGATAGAAGAACCATATGTTGTGGTCGCAACAAAAGAAAATCAAAGCACTGAGAGTACTGGTGGGTCGATTGTCTCTGGGTGTATTTAGGAAAAAAAGGGCCTGAGCGTGGACTATTTCGTTTAACCCTTAAACTCCTTTACTAAAAGCAAACCGTGTAGACCATGATCAGACGCTGCGTTTTTCGGCGCCTGACTCTTAAATTCCTATACTCTAAGCAAACAGTGAAGACCCTGTTCTGCGGCGTCTGATCTGGGTCCACACTGTTTGCCTAGCCCGACCCATGATTCCAGTCCAGATTTTAGTTAACCTTTTACGTTAACACGCTGACTTCACTGCGATAAAATTCTATAAATAATCTGCGTGGATTCCTACAAATCAGTGATAGTCACGTGGACTCCAGCACTAACAGAGGTTTTGTCTTTTATACCTTTGGGTCGACTGATAAAAAATCGACCCTAAAAAGAAGGAATGCGATGACTATACAATACTGACTAATGTCTCAATATCGACATGATTTAAATATTCCCCCCTTTCAGCGGGATGTGTAGGGAAATTTATTCATCACGAAAACATGCCTTTATACTTGTTACCCCCTTGAACCCCACTTTTATATAGTAAAACTGGGGTTTACAGGGGTAAACCTTATTTTTCTTATTTCTGCTCTAAAATATAGATTGTGGGTACTCGTTAGAACCGCCTCGATGAGGCGGTTCTAATGGGTGCCCACAATCCATATTTTGAGCAGAAATATATCGAGGCGGTTCTAACGAGTGCCCACAATCTATATTTTGAGCAGAAATAAGAAAAATATCACAATTTTCATCATAAAAATTTTCATTTTTTCGGTGATAAAGGTGGCAATGTATTTGTATAGGCGTAATTGCGTAATGGTAAATTTGTTTTTGGAAGTTATACGACTTGCTACCTCTGACAAACTGAAAGAAAAGGCCATACATCACGTGAACAAGTTCAAGTTCGTGAGATCAACACCCCTCTACAACCCACTTTATATAGAGAAAACTGGGGTTTACAGGGGTGTACATTATTTTTCTTATTTCTGTTCCAAGACATAGATTGTGGGTACTCGTTAGAACCGCCTCAATGAGGCGGTTCTAACGAGCACCCACAACCTATGTTTGGAGAATATGTAGGGAAAAATTTCACAAAATTTCATCGGAAAAGTAGCCATTTTAGAGATTTGTAAGAACGCACTATGTCACACGGGTGAGTTATTGTAATATTTTTCAGAACCAGACTCGCCTGACTATGGCACACAAAGTTGCATTTGCTAAGTGTTTTTACGAATACACGCCTATTCAAATATGTTGAAAATTTTATCAACAATAAATGAAAATTCAGATACAGAATTCTGATATTTTTCACATTTCTGTCCCTAACATAGCTTGTGGGTACTCGGTAGAACCGCCTCGGGGAGGCCCACAACGAGTACCCACAATTTATGTTTTTGAGCAGAAATAAGAAAAAAAAATGTATATCCCTGTAAACCCCAGTTTTACTGCATAAAGGTGGGGTTTAAAGGGGTCATATTTTCGTGATATTTGGATAGGTTCTCTTTCACGTGAATCGGTCAAAATAGTGAATACATTACAAACCATTCTTTATATGGAGAAAAATTGGCTTTTAGAGTATACATATTTTCCTTAATCTTTTCTCCAAAACATGGAATGTGGGTACTCGTTAGATTGCACCCCCACCTATGAAGGCTTCTAACAAAGAGAAAAACACTCCTCCTTGGCTATTTTTCGACACATGCATGCATTAACTCCCTTATCTTGCAGAGACCCGAAATATGAAACATTCTTAATGGACTAAAGACTGGAGAGCCAGTCTAGGTACTCGTTAGGAACGCCTCTATGAGGCGGTTCTGTCGAGCTCAAATAATCTTTGTTTTCAGCCGCAAAAAAATAATAGATGTCCATCAAATTCCTTCAGAAGAGTGCCCATTATGATTAGTGAAAGCATTCTCTACATAACACAGGTATGTGTTATCCCATCATCTGATCATGTTAACAAGTCCGTGTATGGCCCCGCCCATCGGGGCTTGAAGAAGTAGATGGGCTGCATGATGCTTCCACGCAGAGCTGAAATCCGACCGCACACGAGTACTGGTAAACCGCTTAGAGGATCTAAGCCTGCCAAGGCAAAGCTGTGCGAGTCGGACTGTCCATGCTTATAAACCCTATTGGTCTCATTGGGCGACATAGAAGCCTCCGTGGTGCAGTGGTTACGCTACTCGCCTTGTAAACCAGGGATCGCAGGATCGATCCCGGGCTTCTCCAGACTTTCGGATGAGTCTTTAAACCGAGGTCCCGTCTCCGTATGGCCTTAGCTGTTGGTGGGACTTAAAACTAAAACTCACTCACTCACTCATTGGGCGACAGGGCTTGAGATGTCATTTCATCTCAAGGTCGGGTAAAAGTCCCCTAAAATTGGAAGCAGCGTCTCCAAAATGACCTTTACAGCGTTGACGGGGACGTCAAACCCCAAATCAAACAAAGTCCGTGTAATGAACACCCCTCAAAATCCCTCTGTATATATACAGAAAACTGGGGTTTGCAGGATAATTTAATATTGTTTTTCTTATTTCTGCTCCAAGAAATAGATTGTTGGTACTCGTAAATAAACACAATTGACTCTAATCACGAAATATCGACTATACACATGATATAATTTTGACCCCATGCACCTTGAACCCCACGTTTATATGGAAAAACTGGGGTTTACAGGGGTAAACATTATTTTCATATTTCTGCTCCAAAATAAAGATTGTGGGTACTCGGTAGAACCGCCTCGATGAGACGGTTCTAACGTGTACCCACAATCTATATTTTGAGCAGAAATAAGAAAAATATCACAATTTTTCATCTTATTTTTTTTTTTTTTTTTTTTTTTTTCGGCGGTAAAATTTACAACGTATTTGTATAGACGTGTTTTCGCAATGGTCCAATTTTATACAGAGAAAACTGGGTTTGCAAGGGTATACATATGTTTCCTTGTCACGGATTGTGGGTGCACTAGATTCGTGCTGAGATAGCGAAATTCGACGCACACAATACATGTACGTTCAACTGACAAAAAAGTTACTGGGGCGCGAAATGTAGGTCAACACTACGGCGTGTTACCCCTTATCCCGCTGTTCACAACACCCCCACCTTTGCAAATAGTGCAGATCCGGATCAGATGGCTTCTGAAGAAGCCATCTGATCAGGATCTACACGGTTTGTCATTCAGTTTGCGAATTTGAATGAATAAATTACAGCAAGTAATTTGATTGGAAGAAATGTAAATGGGTGTGGCTAAATTAATTTATGCAGCGGGATAGGGGTTAAGAGCTGAAGTGAAAACACCATCATGTTAACTAGTCCATGTCATGAGCAGCCCTTTATAAACCCCACTTTACATAGAGAAAACTGGGGTTTACGGAGGTAAACATTATTTTTCTTATTTCTGCTTCAGGACATAGGTTGTGGGTACTCGTTAGAAACGCCTCAATAATGTGGTTCTAACGAGCACCCATAACTTATATTTGGAGAGTAAATAATAAGAATAATAATAAAATATATATATCACAGTTTTTCATCCCCCAAAATGGCCGTTTTGGAGGTATACACGAAAGAATGCACTATGTCACACGGACTTGTTTTCGTAATGCTAATGACACGTTTACCCTGGCTTATTCGAACTCGCCCAAGAGTCTATAGATTATTCTTCAAATAGCACCCCAACCAAAAAAAAAAAAAAAAAAAAAAAAAGAAAGAGTTCCAGATATACATATATTTAGGTGTAAAGACACGTCAACCTTTATGACTCATTTTGTGTCGTCTCCCAGAAAAAGAGAGAAAAAGAGACAACAATTCATCACGTGAACAAATCCGTGAAATAAAGACCCAATAAACCCCACTTTATATGGAGAAAACTGGGGTTTAGTGGGGTTAAATTTATTTTCCTTATTTCTGCTCCTAGACATAGGTTGTGGGTACTCGTTAGAACCGCCTCAATGAGGCGGTTCTAACGAGCACCCAAAACCTATGTTTGGAGTGTAAATAAGAAAAATATTACAAATGTTCATCCGAAAAATGATCTTTTTTGAGGTTTGAAAAATGCACTATATCACACGGATGTATTATCGTACTGGGACTGATGGAATTGCGGACAGGAAATTGGACGGGCCTTGGTGGCCTAGTGGTTAAGAGCACTGAATCTTAATCATCAGGTCTCTTACCGCTGTGATTCGAGCCGGCTCGGGTCACATATGAGACGCCAAGCTCTGCAACGGAAGGTCGGGTGATTTTTCTTCGGGCACTGTGGTTTTCGCCCACTTCTGATTAACAATCGGCTCGATATGTTTGAAATAATCTTGAAAGGGCCGTAAAACCAAAACCAACCCATATAGCAAATAGCTGCAAAATTTAGCGTAGCCACAAAATATTCCCAACTGATAATGGTTTGCTCTGGTTAAATGTGTACTATAAACTATCAGTCAGGCATAAGACTAACAACCCTCCCCAACCCCCACCAAAAATAGTAAGAATAGAAAAAAATAAAGATATCAATGATTGTTGATACCTCCCCCCCCCCCCCCCCCCCCCCACACACACACACACACACCAAACACAGACACAACACACAGACATAACCGAAGTTAGCCCCAAAAAATACCTATGACCTATACCCCACAAAATAGCATGTTTTCATAAATCCTAAAAATGATAAATGTAACCCATTCAGTACCATAAACCCCTAAAGGGGTACCCGGCAAACAGTGCTGGCCCAGATCAGACGCCGCAGAACGCGGCGTCTGACTAGGGCCTCCACTGTTTGCTAAAAGTTCAGTCATTTTCCAAATAATTTTTGATGAAAACACAATCTGACACCCCTAAATTTTGTAATGGACTTCTGCTATATATAAGAAGGAAGATTCCATTTGGTACAAAAAGGGTTAATACTATAACCACTCCTATAAAATAGTCCAGCCTGTGTAATAGGTAAATATTTGAGTACACCCAGATGGGAGTATATCACCACACGGACCACTCTCACAAGATAGAATTGACTCCCTGCATCCCTGAAAGGAGCATGATTTTTTCTTGTAAACGTGATCCCTTGGAAGGAAAATTAGATGACCTATTTATTAAACATACGCCTAATGAGCGTAATGAACGTTGTATATATGCAAGAAATAGGCACACTTCTTTCTTCTTTTTTTTCTTCTTCTTCTTCTTTTTCTTCTTCTTCTTCGTTTGTAATTTGTACGCATGTGCGTTATTGCGTAAAGGGCACTGCGTCACAACACGGTTAATACCCGTATTCTCAGACGTGTATACCTGGCTCTCTACTACTTAGTGTTGACAGGGCCGTTAAACTTCAATACAAACAAACAAACAAACTGTCACTATAATATATGTGTATATGACAAGGAAGTTTTAAATAGCGAATGGCAATTGACAAACTCTTAGCAAACAGTAACAAGAAAAAATGTTTCGCGAACAAGCAATAAATTAAGCATGTTTCGTTTCGTGCCGTTCTTCGTTTGGAACATTTTCATCATTTTACAGGGAAAAGTAACTCTGTCATCTGCTGTTTCAGAAAGTAAGAATCAATTTTAATGTTTTTCGTCATATAAGCTATTTCACCAACATGAGGTCACTCAATAGATGAGGCCCCCGCTCATCGGGACTTGAAGAAATAGATGGGCTGCATGATGCTTCCACGCAGAGCTGAAACCGATCCGCACACGAGAACTGGTAAACCGCTTAGCGCTTTTGCCCAGGCAAAGCGTTGCGAATCGGACCGTCCATGCTTATAAACCCTATTAGTTTCACCGGGCGGCAGGGCTTGAGATGTCATTTCATCTCAATGTCGGGTAAAAGTCCCACAAAATCGGAAGCAACGTCTCCAAAATGACCTATACAGTATTGACGGGGACATTGAACCTCAAATCAAACAAAGACAAAAAAAAAAAAAAAAAAAATGCATTTACATGTTATTATTTGATGTTTAATCAATTTAACAAGTACCGCCCCCACGATCGGGGCTTGAAGAAATAGATTGGGCTGCACGATGCTTCCACGCAGAGCTGATTCCGACCGCACACGAGTACTGGTAATCAGCTTAGAACGTCTAAGCCTGGCCACCAGGAAGATTGCTGCGAGTCGGCCCGCCCATGCTTATAAACCCTATTTGTTTCTTTGGGCAGCAGGGATTGAGATGTCATTTCATCTCAATGTCGGGTAAAAGTCCCACACAATTGGAAGCAGCGTCTCCAAAATGACCTAAATAGTGTTGACGGGGACGTTAAATCTTAAATCAAACAAACAGGTTAACAAGTCCATACAATGGACATCCCTCTTAATCCCACTTTATACAGATAAAAATAGGTTTACGGGTATGTTCATTATTTTCCTTATTTTTTTTGCCCAGAAACATAGTCTGTGGGTGCTCGTTAGAACCGCCTCAATTAGGCGGTTCTAACGAGCACAATCAGTCTATATTTGGACTGCAATTAGGACAGTCATCTGCAAAATACTGGTTCTAAAGATATGAAAGACATACAAGTCATCACGAAAACACGCCTATATAATTTTGACCCACTTGAACCCCACTTTTATACACTAAAACTGGGGTTTACAGGGGTAAACCTTATTTTTCTTATTTCTGCTCTAAAATATAGATTTTGGGCACTCGTTAGAACCGCCTCATCATTTTTCTTATTTCTGCTCTAAAATATAGATTGTGGGTACTCGTTAGTACCGCCTCATCGAGGCGGTTCTAACGAGTGCCCAAAATCTATATTTTGAGCAGAAATAAGAAAACTATCACAATTTTTCATCTTCAAATTTTCATTTTTCGACGATAAAGGTTAGAATGTACTTGTATAGGCGTGTTTTTGTAATGATAGCGCACGGATATGTTGTCGTAAAGTAACGCAAACATCACTTTCAGCGGACGGGCCTCCGTGGCCTAGTGGATAAGAGCGCTGACTCTTAGTCATTAGGTCTCTCACCGCCGTAGGTTCGAGCCTCGCTCGGGCCACGTGTGAGACGCCAAGTTCTGCAACGGAAGGTCAGGTGGTTTTTCTCCGGGTACTCCGGTTTTCGCCCACCTCTGATGAACGATCGGCTCGATATGAGTGAAATAATCTTGAAAGGGCCGTAAAACCCAAACCAAAAAAAAAAAATTCTGAAATAAGGCCGTACGAATCAATATATATACATAAACCAGGTAAACACCACGAAAACATTCCTAAATAATTTTGACCCCCGTGAACCCCACTGTCATATAGTAAAACTGGGGTTTACCGAAGGGTAAATCTTATTTTTCTTTTTTTCTGCTCTAAAGTATAGATTTGGGGTACTTGTTAGAACCGCCTCGATGAGGCGGTTCTAACGAGTACCCACAATCTATATTTTGAGCAAAAATAAGAAAATTTTCACAATTTTACATCTTAAAATGTTCATTTTTTCGGCGGTAAAGTTTACAATGCATTTGTATAGGCGTGTTTTCGTAATGTGTATAAAACGAGCATAAATTAAAAGATAATTCATTGAGACATTTGGACAATACTTGTTCGAACTTAATACATGTACTTGGTGGATTAGCAAATGACGAACATAAAAACATAAGTTTATGCTGAAAAAATTCATTTCAGTTGCAGAGTATTGCGTATTTGTGCCATTTCAAAACGTTTATAGCCATATCAGCGGTTTTTATATGACAAAATTGACCGAAAAAAAATATACGAAACTTGGTGTTTGCAATCGAAAACACGCCTAAACAAAAACATTGCAACCTTTATCGCCGAAAAAAATGAAAATTTTAAGATGAAAAATTGTGATAGGTGTGTTTTCATAATGTTAGTATTATCTGCATATTAGTAAAAAAAAAAATAAAAAAAAATAAATAAATAAAACCATTCCATATATAGGCTCTTGTAGTTTACCCTGGTTCCTTCTTTCGAAAACTGTGTCACGGGCTGTGTACGAGCAAGGCCAGCAAATGTCTAGTTAGGCAAGATGACAAGTTATGACCTTAATGGTGTTAACTGGGCCGTTAAATTGAAAACCAAACTAAAATTTACAATTTGAAATACGTTTTAGAGAAAAAGTACTGAGTATAGGGTCTAGTTGATCATAATTAATGTTAGATAACAAATCGCATCATGAAAACATGCCTACATAATGTTTACCCCCTCAAACCCCATTTTTATATAGTAAAACTTGGGTTTCAAAGGGTAAACATTAATTTTCTTATATTTACTCAAAACCATACATTGTGGGAGCTCGATAGAACCGCCTCATCGAGGCGGTTCTATCGAGTCCCCACAATCTATGTTTTGAGCAGAAATATGAAAAATATCACTATTTTTCATCTTAAAAGTTTCATTTTGGCCGAACAAAAAATGATTATGTATTTGTATAGGCATGTTTTCGTAATGGATTAAACTTTGATAATTTAGTATGGTAAATAAACTATCATATTTCACTGAAAAAATGTGAGTAGTTTTTGCAAATGCAAAAGCTACCCACATTTTTCCAGCAAAAATAACAGTATTGATCTAGTCAACATTGTACCTTCCAAATCAACTATCAATTTCACCACTAACTAGCTCGTTAAGCTAACAATGATTTGAATAACTGGACCTGGCGCATATATAGTGAGGGAAATGTTTTAACCTTCACGGGAGCCAGTTCTGTTAAAAACGAATTTCCCCCGTGATAATAAGGGACAGACTTTGCTACTGTGCCATTAAGAGTATACCTCTTATTATTAAAATGTTATTAATCAAGTAATTTTGTATTGGCCCAGTTTCAGGTCCGAGGTCTGCTGTATTGGCCTGAGGCCGAAGGCCGAGGCCAATACAGGTGACCGAGGACCTGTAACTCGGACAATACGAAACTACATGATTAATGACAATTTTATTAATTGACACCATTAAAAACATGATTAATGATTTTTGACCATACATGTATATCTCCACTTTCATTGTACATAACGCATGTTTTCATAATTGCAGATTGTCCAGACAGTGCCAACACTAAATCTCTTTACGTGAAAACTGCGGAGGCTATTATTTTCCGCGTAGAAAAACACCATCTGTTCAGGGATTTTTTAGAGCATTTTAAGTTGTACAGACTACAAGATGGGACAAAAACAGAAATCTGTCGGTTTGATATTTTCCATTTTACCGACTTGTTAGGTGTGAGATGCTCCACTACGTATCATAATCGTACATCGGTTGTTCTTGTATCCGGATCTCACCATGATATACATCTTCTTATTAATGTTTCGTCGGCTGTAGTACTGGACCATGGTTTTTATCTACTTTACAGAGATAACTCTGAGATTCTGAGTTGTTTTATGGTTTACATTCTAGGTTTGTATCATAACGAAAACACATTCGTGTGACATAGTGCATTCTTTTGTATCTCCTTATGCCTAGGTCACATAACCCGGCCGATGAGGTTTCGATGAGCGAGCGATGCGACTTTCGACAAACACCGGCCGGAATCCCGTGGTCACCGGCCGGCGTTTGGGGCTTAAAACCGCATCGATGGGCAGCTCGGTGAAATTTAACTTCGGCGTTAAAATTCGACGGGCTCTAACCGAGCTCCTTCATCGCAGCCCCATCCTTACCACATCCTAATGCGCATCGGCCGGTGTACGGCTGAGTATCGGCCGGTGTCCCATGCATCTGAGGCCACCAGAGGACAAGGTTTTGTGAACGGACCGACCGAGTTTCGGCCGAGGTCCGACCGATGTGGGACCGAGCCTTGGAAAATATCGAACCGGTGGGTGACCGATGTAAGGGACAGTGCCGAAGCTCGGCCGGACATCGGCCGGATATCGCTGCTTGCATATAAACCGCTCGCTCCAGTCCGTGTACAACATTCAGCTAGTTGTGTTTACACAAGCAACATCTCACACGAGCAACATCAGGATTTCAATGTGTACTCCCTCTTTTGACAGACTTTAAGGATGCCAAAAGTTGCCAGGAAAAATGATGGGGATGAGGAGACGAGGCCACCACAGAGAAGGATCAAGGGAAGAAGCGGTCACCACCAGATAGGCTCCCGCCAAGTCCGAGTTACAACGGCCGAATATCGGCCGGGCAGTGTTCAAAGACCGTTTACAACCCGTTCGGTGATCGCATGGTGTCCTGTAACCTGCTCGGGTACCGGCTGTATACTCCCGATGTCCGATCGACCACCGGCCGGTAGTTGCTACCACATAGGCCGGAATAGTTTCCCTTGTTAAGACAGACTCCGTACGGTCATCGACCGGTGTTTGGTCGGTCGCCTGTAGATTTCCGGACGGAGCCCGTTCACGTCACCGAGCTATGCCTCCGGTGAGGGGAACTCGGCTACACCCAAAAAATCTACCGATCTCCACCGGTGCCGGACATCGGTCGGGCTATGTGACCTAGGCTTAAACGGTTTCTGATACATGAGTGCTGATGTTTTATTGAATTTATTAGAGTTGATGAAAAGGGATAAAATGCGATGCTTTGCCGAGCATTTTATCTAAAGCCTCGCATTTTATCCCTTTTCCTCAACGAGTTTAATAAATTTAATAATACATGAGCACAAATGCAAGATTCTATTTATCATATGACATTTATAACGCATTTTATTCACGTTTGTTTACAAAAATGCCAATATTCCGCCATTAGTAAACACGACGTCATTAAGAACGTCGTACATGTAACGTTACGGGACGTATCTACCTAAGTTGCATATTTAATCCACTACTGGATTATCGAAAATAATACATGGCGTTATTACACTCTCAGACGCGACGGCATATGATAAATTGATGTATGATATTTTTCTTCTTTAAAGTCTAAACATTAATAAAGCTTGTATATGCCCATAAGAACCCCCGCAACGAGGCAGTAGCAGGCATAAAAGAAATAATATACAACCCTGTAAACCCCAGTTTTATCTAAATAAAGTTGGGTTTAATGGGGGGTTCAGTACATTGATTTGTTACATGTAACGTGACTCAATTAACATAATTAGGATTTTTCATATGATGCTGTGTCTGAGAACGTAATAACGTCATGAAATGAATTCGGTGTTTCACTCTAGTGGATTAAATATGCAAATTAGTAACACGTACGACGTCATTAACGACGTCGCGTTTACTACTGGTAAAATAGAGACATAATTGTGCATAAAATGCCTTTAAATGTCACATGATAAATAGAATCATGCATTCGTGTTCATGCATTAATATTTACGTTTTCAGTGTAAAGTCTAATATAAACCTATAAACAACAATGTAGTTCATACTTCAATGAACGCATAGAGTTACATGATTTTCAGTGACGTCATTCTAAACCACTATTCTCTTCGGCCGTTGGTGACGTCAACGCTGTTCCGCTCTTTGTAGAAAACCAGCGTGTAAATGTTTTTCAGCTTTAAAAGTTTGCCAGATAGGCATTGATGAGGGGCGAAGAATGTAAATATAAAAATATTATACTTAGTTTCCTCTTTTCTTGAAAGTATGAACGACAGCGGGTCGCTAACAAAGTTTACATGAACCCCGAAGGGATTAATATACTTTGCACGCGACCCACTACGTTCAAACTTTCATGAACCACAGAAAAATAAAAAGCATCACGAGAACACGCCTATATAATTTTGACCCTCTCATACCCCACTTTTACTATACTATATATTCAAGGGATATACATTATTTTTCTTATTTCTGCTCAAAAACATAGATTGTGGGTACTCGATAGAACCGCCTCAATGAGGCGGTTCTATCGAGTTCCCGAACTCTATGTTTTGAGCAGAAATAAGAAATATTATCACAATCTTTCCCCTTAAAAATTCTAATTTTTGGCCAAAAAATTGGCAATGTATTTGTATAGGGGTGTTTTTGTAATGTCATTTCTAAATTGAATTTAATAAGCCGTTGAGGAAAAGGGATAAAATGCTCGGCAAAGCCTCACATTTTACCCTTTTTTCTCAACTTTTTAATTAATTCAATAATACACGAAATCTCATGTACGATCCTATATTTAACATATGACGTCGCGTCTGAGAATTTAATAACTTCATATAATAAATTCGATAATCCACTAGTGAATTAAATATGCAAATTAAAATCTTTAAAAAGGCTTCTCTGAAACTGCAAGGCCCAGGTCTTTGCTATTTGGTATGAAGCTTCATCTAGTGGACCCCTACCAAGTTTGTTCAAATTATAGTGCTGGGGCCAAAAATGTCCCCGCCCCGGGGCTCTTTGGTTTTACATAGGCTTATATAGGGAAAATCTTTAAAAATCTTCTTCTCTGAAACTGCAAGGCCCATGTCTTTGATATTTGGTATGAAACTTCAGCTAGTGGACCTCTACCACGATTGTTCAAATTATAGCCCTGAGACCTAAAATGCCTCCGCCTCATGGCACTTTGGTTTTACATAGACTTTATATAGGGAAATATTTAAAAATCTTCTTCTCTGAACCTGCAGGGCCCATGTCTTTGATATTTGGTATGGAGCTTCATCTAGTGGACCTCTACCAAGATTGTTAAAATTATAGCCCTCGGGCCACAAATGCCCCCGCCCCGGGGCCCTATGGCCCAGGTCTTTGATATTTTGTGTGAAGCTTCATCTAGTGGACCCCTACCAAAATTGTTCAAATTATAGTGCCGGGGCAAAAAATGCCCCCGCCCCGGGGCCCTATGGTTTTACATAGACTTATATAGAGATATTTTGTGAAAATCTTCTTCTCTGAAACAGCAAGGCCCGGGTCTTTGATATTTGGTGTGAAGCTTCATCTAGTGGACCTCTATCAAGATTGTTTAAATTATAGCCCCGAGGCCAAAAAGGCCCCCGCCTCGGGGCCATTTGGTTTTACATAGGCCTATGTAGGGAATATCTTTAAAAAAATCTTCGTCTCTGAAACCGCAAGGCCGAGGTCTTTGATATTTGATGTGTAGCTTCATCTAGTGGACCTTTGCCAAGATTGTTCAAATTATAGCCTAAGTTGATATTTGGTATGAAGCTTCACCTTTTTAGACCTCCCTCAACATTATGCACATTATAACCCTAGGGTCAATAATGGCCCTCCCCGGGCCCACTTATTATTCTTTGGATCAGGTGAGCGATCCAAGGCCATCATGGCCCTCTTGTTTATGGAAAAGTGTGCACAGCATTATTAATTGTTTGTCTGCAAAAAAGTAGATCCTTGGTACTCGTTAGAAACGCATCGGTGATGCGGTTCAAATACTGAGAAACAACAGTCTATATTTCTAGCAGTAAACAAAACAACAAAAACAACATTTTTGTCATATTCATTTTTGTTCTCTCTTTTATCTCAAAGCAACATGTGTGCGTCATTCTTTTCCGTTTTTTAGCTCATCTGTTACGTAGTGACGAGGTGAGCTTTTGGGATCACTTTTTGTCCGTTGTCCGTCGTGCGTCCGTGCGTGCGTAAACTTTTTCTTCAAACATCTCATCCTAGACCAATGATCGGATTTTGACCAAACTTCACAGGAATGATCCTTAACTGGTCCCATTTCAAAGTTGTTCAAATGGTTCCGGTCTGTTGCACATCTAGGACACAGGAGCCAAAAATATGTGTTTTTTTTTCACCGAAAACTTAAAAAATCTTCTTCTCTGAAATCACAAGGCCAAAGGTCTTTGATATTTGGTATGAAGCTTCATCTAGTGGACCCCTACCAAGATTGTTCAAATTATAGTGCTGGGGCCCAAAATGCCCCCGCCCCAGGGCTCTTAGGTTTTACATAGGATTATATAGGGAAAATCTTTAAAAATCTTCTTCTCTGAAACCGCAAGGCCCAGGTCTTTGCTATTTGGTATGAAGCTTCATCTAGTGGACCCCTACCAAGATTGTTCAAATTATAGAGCTGGGACAAAATATGCCCCCGCCCGGGGCCCTTTGGTTTTACATGGGCTTATATAGGGAAACTCTTTAAAAATCTTCTTCTCTGAAACTGCAAGGCCCATATGTTTGATATTTGGTATAATGCTTCATCTAGTCAACACCTACCAAGATTGTTCAAATTATAGTGCTGGCCAAAAATGCCCCCGATCCGGGGCCCTTTGGTTTTACATGGGCTTATATAGGGAAAATCTTTCAAAATCTTCTTCTCTGAAACCGCAAGGCCCAGGTCTTTGCTATTTGGTATGAAGCTTCATCTAGTGGACCCCTACTTGGATCATTCAAATGATAGTACTAGGGCCAAAAATGCCCCTGCCCCGGGGCCCTTTGGTTTTACATGGGCTTATATAGGTAAAATCTTTAAATATCTTCTTCTCTGAAACCGCAAGGCCTATATCTTTGATATTTGGTATGAAGCTTCATCTAGTCGACCCCTACCAAAATTGTTCAAATTATAGTGCTGGGGCCAAAATGCCCCCGCTCCGGGGCCCTTTGGTTTTACATGGGCTTATATAGGGAAATCTTTAAAAATCTTCTCTGAAACCGCAAGGCCCAGGTCTTTGCTATTTGGTACGAAGCTTCATTTAGTGGACCCCTACCTAGATCGTTCAAATTATACTGCTGGGGCCAAAAATGCCCCTGCCCCGGGGCCCTTTGGTTTTACATGGGCTTATATAGGGAAAATCTTTAAAAATCTTCTTCTCTGTAACCGCAAGGCTCAGGTCTTTGCTATTTGGTATGAAGCTTCATCTAGTGGACCCCTCACAAGACTGTTCAAATTATTGTGCTGTGGCCAAAACTGACCCCGCCCTGGGGCCCTTTGGTTTTACATAGACTTATTTTAGGAAAATCTTTAAAATCTTCTTCTGTGAAACCACTAGGCCTAGGTCTTTGGTATTTGGTGTGAAATGTCATCTAGTGGATCTCTATCAAGATTGTTAAAATTATAGCCCTGGGGCCAAAAATGCCCCCGCCCTGAGACCCTTTGGTTTAACAAGACTTATATAGGGAAATCTTAAAAAATCTTCTTCCCTGAAAATGCATTGCCCCTGTCTTTGATATTTGGTATGGAGCTTCATCTAGTGGACCCCTACCAAGATTGTTCAAATTATAGTGCTGGGGCCCAAAATGCCCCCGCCCCAGGGCTCTTAGGTTTTACATAGGATTATATAGGGAAAATCTTTAAAAATCTTCTTCTCTGAAACCGCAAGGCCCAGGTCTTTGCTATTTGGTATGAAGCTTCATCTAGTGGACCCCTACCAAGATTGTTCAAATTATAGAGCTGGGGCAAAATATGCCCCCCGCCCGGGGCCCTTTTGTTTTACATGGGCTTATATAGGGAAACTCTTTAAAAATCTTCTTCTCTGAAACTGCAAGGCCCATATGTTTGATATTTGGTATAATGCTGCATCTAGTCAACACCTACCAAGATTGTTCAAATTATAGTGCTGGCCAAAAATGCCCCCGATCCGGGGCCCTTTGGTTTTACATGGGCTTATATAGGGAAAATCTTTAAAAATCTTCTTCTCTGAAACCGCAAGGCCCAGGTCTTTGCTATTTGGTATGAAGCTTCATCGAGTGGACCCCTACATAGATCGTTCAAATGATAGTACTGGGGCCAAAAATGCCCCCGCCCCGGGGCCTTTTGGTTTTACATGGGCTTATATAGGTAAAATCTTTAAATATTTTCTTCTCTGAAACCGCAAGGCCTTTATCTTTGATATTTGGTATGAAGCTTCATCTAGTCGACCCCTACCAAAATTGTTCAAATTATAGTGCTGGGGCCAAAATGCCCCCGCCCCAGGGCTCTTTGGTTTTACATAGGATTATATAGGAAAAATCTTTAAAAATCTTCTTCTCTGAAACCGCAAGGCCCAGGTCTTTGCTATTTGGTATAAAGCTTCATCTAGTGGACCCCTACCAAGATTGTTCAAATTATAGAGCTGGGGCAAAATATGCCCCAGCCCGGGGCCCTTTGGTTTTACATGGGCTTATATAGGGAAACTCTTTAAAAATCTTCTTCTCTGAAACTGCAAGGCCCATATGTTTGATATTTGGTATAATGCTTCATCTAGTCAACACCTACCAAGATTGTTCAAATTATAGTGCTGGCCAAAAATGCCCCCGATCCGGGGCCCTTTGGTTTTACATGGGCTTATATAGGGAAAATCTTTAAAAATCTTCTTCTCTGAAACCGCAAGGCCCAGGTCTTTGCTATTTGGTATGAAGCTTCATCTAGTGGACCCCTACATAGATCGTTCAAATGATAGTACCGGGGCCAAAAATGCCCCGCCCCGGGGCCCTTTGGTTTTACATGGGCTTATATAGGTAAAATCTTTAAATATCTTCTTCTCTGAAACCGCAAGGCCTATATCTTTGATATTTGGTATGAAGCTTCATCCAGTCGACCCCTACCAAAATTGTTCAAATTATAGTGCTGGGGCCAAAATGCCCCCGGTCCGGGGCCCTTTGGTTTTACATGGGCTTATATAGGGAAATCTTTAAAAATCTTCTCTGAAACCGCAAGGCCCAGGTCTTTGCTATTTGGTACGAAGGTTCATTTAGTGGACCCCTACCTAGATCGTTCAAATTATACTGCTGGGGCCAAAAATGCCCCTGCCCCGGGGCCCTTTGGTTTTACATGGGCTTATATAGGGAAAATCTTTAAAAATCTTCTTCTCTGTAACCGCAAGGCTCAGGTCTTTGCTATTTGGTGTGAAGCTTCATCTAGTGGACCCCTCACAAGACTGTTCAAATTATTGTGCTGGGGCCAAAACTGACCCCGCCCTGGGGCCCTTTGGTTTTACATAGACTTATTTTGGGAAAATCTTTAAAAATCTTCTTCTGTGAAACCACTAGGCCTAGGTCTTTGATATTTGGTGTGAAATGTCATCTAGTGGACCTCTATCAAGATTGTTAAAATTATAGCCCTGGGGCCAAAAATTCCCCCGCCCTGAGACCCTTTGGTTTAACAAGACGTATATAGGGAAATCTTAAAAAATCTTCTACCCTGAAACTGCATTGCCCCTGTCTTTGATATTTGGTATGGAGCTTCATCTAGTGAAATCTTTAAAAATCTTCTTCTCTGAAACTGTAATGCCCATGTCTTTGATATTTGGTATGGAGCTTCATCTAGTGAAATCTTTAAAATCTTCTTCTCTGAAACTGCAATGCCCATGCCTTTGATATTTGGTATGAAGCTTCATATAGTGGACCACTACCAATTTTTTTTCAAATTATAGCCCTTGGGCCAAGAATGTACTAGAGACACTGATACTCAGGTGAGCGATTCAGGGCCCTCTGGGCCCTCTTGTTTGTTGGACGGACGGATTAAGGTAATTTTTTATATTCCAGACCGTTGCCTTCCATTCTACCTATTTATTTGTTTGTTGGTATTGGAGTTTAATGGCCCAGTCAATACTATTTGGGCCATTTTTGAGCCGGTCAACTTACCTATCCACACTTTTCCTGGACAGGCTTATTCGTATACAGTGTACATTCTTTCGCCAGAAACTGACAACTGCTCTTCTTGAATCAGCGGAAGGGGAGAATGACCGTAGAAAAGATTTCATGATCAATCTCAACGAAAGAATGTTGCTGACCGCGGCAGGTATCGATCCCGCGTCCTCCTGATCATCAGTCAGACGCGCATCCGACTGAGCTACCGAGACCGGCATTTTATCACATTCTTTTGTAGGAGAACCACAAACACAATTGTCGGTTTTACCACCTCATATAAGAGAGGGTGACGCCGGCATGTTAATTTGCTCTTCGACGTCTACTACAGTCCCCTTGAATCATAATCTGACTATTGAAACAACGTGGTTTGCGGATGGCCAGGAGGTCGAAAGTAATGGTAGGTTCAAAGTCAACAAGAATGAGCTTATCATATACTTCCTTACGAAAGCCGATGCAGTTCTGATAGTTTCCTGCCAAGCCACGGAAATGATGGGTCTCACAACATGGACGAACATATCGGTACCCGTTACATGTAAGTGAAGTCGTTTTACCCTCAATCAATATTTTGAGCAGATATATTAAAACTATCACAATTTTTCATCATAAAATTTTCGTTTTTTTTCGGTGGTAAAGTTTACAACGCATTTGTATAGGCGTTTGTTATTGATTTGAGGTTTAACGTCCCCGTCAACACTGTAAAGGTAATTTTGAAGACGTTGCTTCCAATTTCGTCGGACTTTTACCCGACATTGAGATGAAATGACTTCTCAAGCCCTGTCGCCCAATGAAACCAATAGGGGTTATTACCATGGACGGTCCGCCTCGCATCGCGGTCCTTGGACAGGCATAGATCCTCTAAGCGGTTTACGAGTACTAGTGTGCGGGCCGGATTCAGCTCTGCGTGCAAGCATCATGCAGCCCATATATTTCTTCAAGCCCCTATGGGCGGGGGCCGCTTTGTATAGGCGTGTTTTCGTAATAAATGTGCTATATCGCACGGGTCTGTTATCGTTATGAGAGTGCTACCTAGTCGATAAAAACTGTCCGAATGAGACTAGTCATTCGGTACATGGCCCTATGTAGTCAGAGAATAGTAGGACTTAAGAAACATCCCTGCGTACCTCCTTCAATTCGAGGCTCACAACATGTCAATCAGGCCTCGTATAAGATGCATAATTCTAACACAGCGCGCCTATATATGCAATGGAAAATAACTGTGTTTTATTCTGCAACAAATCACGGCAAGGAATAGCGTGACGAGTGACGTCATTAAAAACTGCCAATTTATGACGTCACTAGTCGATTTCCTTGACGTAAGACGGTGTAACGTCAAATTCTCGCATCGAAAACGTTAGAAAAGGATATAAATGCGTGTGTTTCAGTCGATAATTTGAGCGGGATTCCTTCTAACAATGGCGAAAAGTTGTGAGATTTTGAAGGAAACAACAACATAATTGCCGATTTTCAGCGTGTTAGAACCGAAATAGATCAGCTCTAGTTTGTGATTTGTTGAGTAATAAATCACAGTTTGTCAGTCAGTTGTAAGTAGAAAAATCACGCACGCTACCCGCTCGTGATTTGTCTACTTTACAACTGACCTCAAAACTGTGATTTATTACTCAACAAATCACAGTTAGCTCTCTTGCCTGATGCCTCCAGCTGACCTATCTCATAGGCTACGTCGGTCGGTGTATGCTCGGAGGGGGATGTGCTGTGTTTGCCGGGTCTTGTCCTTCATCCGTTTCGGTTTCAAAACTTTTGGGTTGAGACACACTGATGAAGATTAAATATCAGAAAGGCCTCTGTGTCACTAAATTAGGTATAGTTACGCCTTAATTAGAGCTGATCTATTTCTTAAACAAAATATTATATTGGCATCAGCTTTTTCAGAAGATGTTAGATTGTCATCATTAACCCTTTTTGTACCAAATGGAATCTTCCTCCTTATATATAGCAGGAGTCCATTTCAAAATTTAGGGGTGTCAGGTTGTGTTTTCTTCAAAATTTAATAGGAAAATGGCTGAACTTTTTGCAAACAGTGTAGGCCCTGATCAGACGCCGCGTTCTGCGGCGTCTGTTCTGGGCCTGCACTGTTTGCCAGGGTACCCGTTTTGGGGGTTTCTGGTACTAAATGGGTTAATATCACAAAGGAGGGTACAAAAACTCTGTAACCTATGAGTGATAATAAAACTGAAGCAATCAAATTTTAACATTATTAGTTATCTAGATGTTTGCAGCAGCATAAAGTAATATCTGATTCCATAAGAATAGATCCTTCTATATGGTATCATTCGCCATATGTATAATATATAAGATGTGTTTTACACAATAATTAATTACCATATTTGTTCAGTCGCTTAAGTATAGCACTTACGTTGTTTATTTCACTCATGTTTCACTATTAACATACTAATTGACAGGTTTATCAAATGTAAATGAAAATACTCTACTTTCGTTAAGCATGCTGTCTTAGAAGAAACTGCTAATATTTGTAAATAGAATATCTCTTCTTTAGGTATGTTTTGTAGATTAAAGGTAATATACAAATTACTTAAGTATAGCACTTATGTTGTTTATTTCACTCTTATTTCACTACCAACATACTAAATACTAATTGACAGGTTTATCAAAGGTAAATGAAAATACTCTACTTTCGTTAAGCATGCTGTCTTAGAAGAAACTGCTAATATTTGTAAATAGAATATCTTTTCTTTAGGTATGTTTTGTAAATTAAAGGTAATAAACAAATTATGTCAGTGTTATCAAGCAGGCAATTTTAGAGTCTGCAGCAAACAACCAATCAAGAGTTGTTTGACAATATGTCTATTGCATTTGAACTGCTTTTAAGTTTTGTTGGTTGGTACCTGATGCTCTGTCTCTGGTCGGGCCCATCGGAGTCTAACTGTTGGATTTCTTTTGCTCCCGCATTTCTGTTGTTTCTTGCTGTCGAGTCCTCACCGTTGTTGTTTGATTTTTGTGTTCATGGAGGCCTTCATGCGGACTGAACAAATTATTTGTCTTTATCACGACAGAAGTAAGGGCGAGGATTATGGCCACGTAAAATCGATTTAAGCCCCCAAGTGGAATTCGTTTCCGCTGACCGTTCCAAGGCGGTTCTTCTGTCGCGGTTTATTTTTGTTATGGTTTGTCTTTGGGTGTTTGTGTCGCTTTTATTATTTTATTTTGGATAGCCTATTGGCCATTTTGTGGGAAAGTAACTGTCCTTTTGGTTTTCCGCGGTTGGTGTTTCCGTTGGGGTCTTTTGCTTCATGTTTGTGTTTCTTTCCCTTTGGTGTCTTTGATGGGAGCTGTGGGTTAATTGTATCGATTTCTGATCATTGCCTCCACTTCTATTTTCCTAACTCATCTGTGCAACATCTCCGAGAACACCAAGTTCAAACAATCATAGAGTTGAAACAACGGCGAGGACTCGACTACAAGAAAACACTGATATATTGGAGCAATAGAAAACCGACAACTAGAAATGATGTTTTGTAAAACTCATTGCCCCCAACCATTGCCCCTAAATGCCCAAATATCCAATTTCAATCAGGTCATCTACTCAATACCACAAGTGTATTCACTAAATTTCAAGGCTCTAGCTCCAATACTTTTTCAGATATTTTGCTTACAATATTTTATCAGAAACATTTCAAAGGGTAATAACTCTTAAACGCGGCATAAACCGGGTGAGAAAAAGAATATGTATCAGCTATTTTCCCATGAGGAATCCAAATATGAAGTTTCCAAACCCTAGCATGCATGGTTGGTTCTGAAGTATGCTATGCATCACAAAGCATACAATGTACAAATACCCAGAACGACAAAGGGCCATAACACATGAAGTATTTTTCAGAATTAAGTCAAAAGTTAATCAGGTCATCTACGCATCACAACCAATCTATTCACCATCTTTCAAGGCTCTAGCTCTTATAGTTTTTGAGATATTTTGTTGACAAAATTTTTATCATTTTTTTTCAAAGGGCAATAGCTCTTAAAAGGGGACATAATCAGAATGAGGAAAAAAAAAAGGAAATACGAGTCAGCTAATTTTCCATGAAGAATCCATATATGAAATTTCAAAACCCTAACAAACTTGATTCTCATGTTATGCTCTGCTTCACAAAGCATACAATGTACAAATACCCAAAGTGACAAAAGGGCCATAACTCATGAAGTTTTTTTTCTGAATTTAGTCAAAAGTTGTTCAGGTCATCTACTCATCACCACTTATCCCGTTGAACTTTCAAGGCTCTAGCGCTCATTCTTTTTGAGATATTCTGCGGACAAGATTTTATCATTTTTTTTCAAAGGGCAATAACTCTTGAAAGGGGTATAATCCGGATGATAAAAAAGGTATGTGTCAGCTAATTTTCCACGAGGAATGCATATATGAAATTACAAAACCCTAGCATCACAAAGCATACAATGTAAAAATACCCAAAGTGACAAAGGGCCAATACTCATGAAGTATTTTTCTGAATTGAATCAAACGTTTATCAGGGCATCTACTCATCACAACGAATCTATTTAGCAACTTTCAAGGCTCTAGCTCTTATTGGTTTTGGAGATTTTTCCTGACAATATTTTATAAATAATTTATCAAAGGGCAATAACTCTTGAAAGGGGCATAATCCGGATCAGGTAAAAAAAAATACGCGTCAGCTAATTTTCGACGAGAAATCCATAAATGAAATTTCAAAACCCTGGCAAACTCGATTCTCAAGTTTTGCTATGCATCATAAAGCATACAATGTACAAATACCAAAACGTGACAAAGGGCCATAACTCATGAAGTATTTTTCAGAATTGAGTCAAAAGTTAATCAGAGAGAACGCGTCAGCTTATTTTCCACGAGGAGTCGATATATGAAATTTCGAAACCCTACCATACACGGTTTAGTCCTACGTAAAACTCACCCATATCTGATCAATCTGAGCACACCAGTTTTACCAAATATTTGACAGCTGATGCCTTGCTGGTATAGAAATAATGGCATGAAGTTGAAATTAATCCTGATTTTTTCATAGAATTTTACAGCCAAGCATGATACTTAGTAGTAGAAGTTTTAAATTAGACAGTTCAGTACCAGACTGAAATGTTTATCCTAGTAAAGGTATAAACATCTGTTCATTTTGTACCAGAAACCCAAAATTGGGCAATTCGCAAACAGTGCAGGCCCAGATTAGACGACACAGAACGGGGCGTCTGATCAGGGCCTACACTGTTTGCAAAAAGTTAAGCCATTTTCCAATAAAATTTGAAGAAAACACATGTCACCCCTAAACTTCGAAGTGGACTCCAGCTATATATAAGGAAGAAAATGAACCCTTTCCGTACCAAATGGAACCTTCCTCCTTATATATACAAGGAGTCCATTTCAAAATTTAGGGGTGTCAGTATGTGTTTTCATCATTATTTATTTGGAAAATGACTGAACTTTTAGCAAACAGTGGAGGTCCTGATCAGAAGCCGCATTCTGCGGTGTTTGATCTGGGCCTGCAATGTTTGCAAAAGTGAAATTCTCATGAATGAATATTTAGCTACCATATGCTTAGGCAATTAGTGAGGCTTATCAGTGTGAAACTGAGATTTATTGAAGTTCATTTTGACAAATAAAAATAAACAGAGCTGTTGTTCTGGAGAGGCTAAAATGTCCATACCTGTGTTGTCTGGGTAGTAAAAACTAGGAGTAGGTTCTTAAGTTATGCTATGCATCGCAAAGCATACAATGTACAAATTACCCAAAGTGACAAAGGGCCATAACTCATAAAGAATATTTCTGAATTGAGTCCTCAGTTAATCAAGTCATCTACTCATCACCACCTATAAATTCAACAATTTTCAAGGCTCTAGCTCTTATTGTTTTTGAGATATTTTGCTGACAAGATTTTATATATAAAAATAATAAGCAAAGGGCAATAACTCTTGAAAGCCGCATAAGCCGGATGAGAAAAAAAAAAGTTTGTGTCAGTTAATTTTCCACAAGGAATCCATATATGAGATTTCAAAACCCTAGCAGACACGGTTCTAAAGTTTTGGTATGAATCGAAAAGCATACAATGTACAAATACCCAAAGTGGCAAAGGAACATAACTCATGAAGTATTTTTTCTGAATTGTGTCATAAGTTGATCAGGTCATCTACTCACCGGCACGAATTTATTCACAAACTTTCAAGGCTCTAGCTCTAACAGATGTGGAGATAGTTTGCTTATAAGATTTTATCAAAACATTTTCAAGTGGCAATAAGTCTTGAAAGGGACATAATTCGGATGAGAAAAATATACGCGTCACATAATTTTCCATGGGGAATCCATATATGAAATTTCAAAACCCCAGCAAACAAGGTTTTAAACTTATGCTATGCATCACAAAGCATTCAATGTACAAATACCCAAAGTGAGAAAGGGCTAATACCCATGAAATATTTTTCGGAATTTAGTCAAAAGTTAAACAGGTCATCTACTCATCACCACGAATCTATTCTTCAATTTTCAAGGCTCTAGCTCTTATAGTTTTTAAGATATTTTGCTGAGAAGATTTTATCAAAAAAAATAAATAAATAAATAAAAAAAAATAAAAATAAAATAAAAATAAGGGCTATAACTCTCGAAAGGGGCTAAATCCGGGTGAGAAAAAAATATGCGTCAGCTATTTTACACTCAGGATTCTATATATGAAATTTCAAAACCTTAGCATACGCGGTTATTAAGTTATGCTATGCATCAAAAGCGTAACGGACGGGCAAACGGACGGACGAACGTACCAGAAGCAATATGCCCCTTCAACCTCTTTGAAGTTGGGGGCATGTTTAGACTCCGATGGGCCTGAGCAGAGACAGAGCATCAGGTACCAACCAACATTACATGAAAATAAATGTTAATTTCAAGTAAATTAGAAGTGAAGACAATGATCAGGAATCGATACAAATAACCCACAGCTCCCATCAGAGCCCCATAAGGGAAAGAAACACAAACATGAAACAACCAGACCCTAATGGAAACATCAATAGCGGAAAGGACAGTTACTTTCCCACAAAATGGCCAATTGACTATCCAAAACAAAATAATATAAGCGATACAATCACTCAAAGACAGACCGTAACAAAAATAAATCGCGACAGAAAAACCGCCTTGGAACGGTCAATGAAACGAATTCCATTGGAGGTGGGTGGGGAGGGGGCTTAAAAAGATTTTGCGTGGCCACAATCCTCGCCCTTACTTCCGTCGCGATTAAGACAAATAATTTATTCAGTCCGCATGAAGGCCACCTAACTCATCAGTGCAATATCTCCACAAACACAAAAATCCAACAACCAGAGAGATGAAACAACGGTGAGGACTCGGCAATAAGAAACCGCTGAAATGCTGGAGCAAAAGAAAACCAACAGTTAGACTCCGATGGGTCCGACCAGAGACAGAACTTCCGGCACCACCGAACATTACACACAATTAAATTCTCTCTGATTCTTAGTAAGCCTTTACGCTGGAACGGTCATAGAATCTAAGGCCTGACCCACCGGTGTGCAATTAAAGAGGGAAGTAATGTTGTGAACTGTGATTGGGTTAACTAGCATGCATGCAGTCTGCCGTATAACATTTATGCTGTACCCAATCTTTTTTTTTTTATCGAAGAATGATTTTACGAAGTCGGGAGCTGAAGTCATTGCGATTATATATTTTTCTGAATTTATATACTAATTCACCATAAAATTCGGGTTCCGACAGATCTTGTTACAGAAGAGATTAAAGTCCAACATTGAATTTTGAAACCAAATCGGAATGGCGTCTATAAAATTTGGAAAAGATTTGGCGTAGTTTATGATACCGATAATCCTCATTTAGAAGTTTAGCAGTTAACAATTTATTACGAATATTGAAGTCAGTTACATGACTAGGCACTCTGGCAAATCGAATCAGTTGCGAAATATAAACGCCATAGGATGCCGCATGAGGAACATCAGCACCCAAGAAAGGAAAATTTACAATCTCAAAAATAAACATTAACGCGTTAGTCATAAATTTTGCAGGAAACACCATCTATAGCTGGTGCAATTTAATATGAGACTCAGGGCCTCTATGCAAAGATTAAATTAGTCGATGCCATCGCCTGATAGGTCGGTGTTCTTAAACTTATCGTGAATTTTCGGCATCTCGTGATTGGCGAATTTTCGGACCTCTATGTATTGAATAACAATATCGACGTCTTCGGAAAACGGCAAAGGTATAGTTTATCAACGACCTGTGAGAGTTCAACGCAAGCGTGGCAAGACTATTCCATGTTTTAGGGGAATGCGGTAGTAGTATAGGCAGCGCTTTGGCGTCCTGGACTGCGCATGCGCGGGGATGACGTCACGGCGCGTCGGTGCGACGGCCATATTGGATATTGGAAAATATGACCTCGGATTAAAAGGCCGATGATATGACCTCGGATTAAAAGTTCAATGATAACTGAAAGGTAGTTTTCGATGATTTGAACTCGGATTAAAATTTGAATTCAATGGTCACAAAAGAAATACTTCTTTAAGGGATTAAATTTCACCAAAGTGTTGCGACTTTATAGGAATGTTAGCGACATGTTAATTTTAGCAAAAATCTGTCCGTCTTTTGACAGGGAACGGCAATATTGTTAAACTCGGTCAGTGTTTGAACGAATTAAAGCTTTTTCATTTTAAGTTATTTCTCATTGGAAAACCGCATTCGACAATTTTAACATAGAAATAAATTAGCTCTTTCTGTTTGTCGCTATATTTTCCCTCGTATACCCCACAATAAAAAGTACTGTAAAATCCCGCATATAAAGTAACCGTTAAAAAAGTTGTTCATTGTACTGACGTTATCTACAGAACACGCGTTTTGACGAGCAAGCAATGACTAGTTCGGACAGGTTTGCAACGATAAAATGATTTAATGTTGCTTTTGTTTATAAGTAATTTTTGACTTATAAAATATTTGTACGAAAAGGCTCCAGTTAAACCCCGTTGACAGTAAAACAATCGCCTCTTATGATATATTTTTCATCAAAATACAGTCCGAAAGAAATAACTTACCAGTTTAGGCCGTCACAACGCCGAGCGCGTACATTGATTTAAGATCGGAAGTATTTTCAATGCCTTATTGTTATGTTAAATATTAATCCCTTTCGAGTCTCCACGATGTCTTGTATGGGTTTATATAAGGCCCGAGCATTTTCAATACCCTTATTGTAGTGTCAAAATTAATCCCCTTAAAGTCTCCACGATGTCTTGAAAATGTTTATTTAAGACCGAGTGCATTTTCAATACCTTATTGTTGTGTCAAATAGTAATCCCCTTATAGTCGCCATTCAGTCTGAGATATTTTGTTAAAACATGACCAGTTCGATGGGCAATTTTAAAAAATCCCGGCTCACTAGAAATCGATCACATTACCATATCTCCCTTAAAGAAAGAGGCAAAATGTTTCGCTGTCAGAATGTAACAAACACTACGCCAATACTCAGTCCTACGAATTGCCGGAGCTTACCGGTGAAGGGCTCAACGTACATACATACATACATACATACATACAAAACACACTTATACATACATACATACATACATACATAATACACATGGACAACGCAAACAAACTGCTTCAAACCCTAATAAAAAGCTTAAAACGACATACCCGATCAGAGCTCTACGCCATCCCAACAGACAATAACTTGTAATGGATAAAGGCCTATGTTTAATATGGCTACGATATTTTTGATTGGTTAATATTAATAACCGACCTGTCATACTTATGCTGTGAACAGTCAGGGGGATCTTTGAGATGGAGGAGGAGATTTGAATGCGTAAGAAGACAAAATGAACAATGCATTCTGTGTCTGTTGCTAAAATATGCCTCACAGATACGTATATGAATGTCCTATATGTCATTGAAAGAATGTGTTGTATATTGTTTGTTATTTGAGAAAAGTACACCGTGTGACTGTAGAAGAATGGTTGGCGAAATTAAAAAGAATACGGGTGATTATTGTAGGTTGTGTTAATAGTTGACCTTTCCAATAGAACGTATAATCTATAATCAAACGTCACTTTCAAAAGCAATTTGAGTTATAAAAATAAAAACCAATCAGAAAGAAGGCATTGTGTATATAAACGACGTGTGTACGATGTATCGTCATTCTCATTATGAACGTCATGGACAGTAAAGCTGATCAACTCGACATGGAATTCTTCGAAAACAGACTCGAAACATTCGATACTTATCCTAAACAGAGGCGACCGGACAAATACCAACTAGCACGGGCGGGACTTTATTACACGGGGAAATTGGACGTATGTCAGTGCTTCAGTTGTTACGTAAAACTCAGCTCTTTGAAACAAGATGATGACGCCATCAAAGAACACTACAAATTGTCACCGAACTGTACATACATCAAGATGGTCGGGGCACCGCCTCAAAGACAGACAGGGTTCATGTTCGAATCAAGTGCTTCCTTAGGCGGTTTCGGGACAGGATCCGATAATTTTGTGAGAACATTGGATCCAAAACACTTTCAAAACTGGAGAGACAGCACAGACGAACCCATGTGAACATTCATATAGCGTTATATTGTAAACAGTAATGAATTGTAAATTTGTAAGAATGTGTATATGTATTTATATGTTTACATTAAAACATGTCATACTTGGAACAGTACTTTTCTTCACTGCATTTTAACCCCAAGCCACTAGCGAGTTATCTAGGTCATGAAAAATATAATTGACAATACGGAGACGGGGTCATTCCTGAGCATCTAAAGAGGGTGTTGGCTACTCGTATCGATTCCTGATCATTGTCGTCACTTCTATTTTAAGAGTGTTAGGATAGAAATGATTACAAAACAAACGTATATTTTTCACATTTATTTATATACAACATAGTGGCTAAGTATATATAAATGTTCATGTAAAGTCTTTTCGTCTTCTTCTAAGCATTCTTTTCATTCTAGACACAATCAGGTGGTCGTTGAACGTCTGGTGTGGGTTGAATTCTTGATAATGTCTTGCATGGTTTTACCTCGAGATCTCGCCATCACATAGTATGCGCAGTATAGTCCGCATACTTTAGAAGTAGATTGTTGAAGCTATTTATGGTTCATGAGGTAGGGTTTATTGAGTTCCTCTTCAAATCCAACGCCATAACTTCTAGGGTCGTTTCCTACTGAATCGAAAATTCGAATCGAAAATAAAATGTTACACAGTGTTTCCCTCTTTGATAACTCGTAGATGTGTTGGAAGTAGTTTAGGTCGTAGTACCAAAGCGTTAATCCAAAATCGTTAATCCATAGACAAAATGGAAAATATCAATGTTCGGATCAACAGACATGGACTCCAGAAGAGTTTAATCAGGCGTCCGCGGATATTAAGCATTACTTTGTAAGCAAGCTTCGCCCACCATGCCCATCGACCCGAACGAAGAAAAGGTGTAAATGCCGGGAAGGATATGTCCGAGATTTTGGAAGTCTTCCTATGGCTTTCCATTGGCAAACATATCAGAAATAGTTCTGGAAATGGCCACATTGTACGGATCCACAAGATCATGGTGACTCCCATAAAACTTCTTTAGTGTTGATACCAGTTTGGTTTTTTGATACCCCTGGCATAACAACCTGATAGTGAGCACCTTCCCACGTTCCATAATTTCCTGATACTTTGAACAGGCTCTAGCATAACGGATTAACTGTGAAACGTAAACTCCATATGCTGGTGCAGACGGGATATTACTGCTCAGGAAGGGAAAGTTAACAATGGGAAAATTGAAGTCATCTCGTTTATCTAGTAGCCTAGTAGTAAGCTTCCCGTTGTCAATATAGAGATAACAATCCAAGTATGAGGAGGAGGTTGCAGTCTCTGTTGTTTCCTTAATTTCAAGTTCACGTGGATAGATGAATTCCAAGTACTCTGCAAATTTAGCATTTTTCAGAGACAATAAATCATCTATATATCTGTAGGTGAAATTGAATTGTTGTGCAAGGCGTTTCTTGCCTGCTTTGAGGAGACTTTGTACAAACTCCGCCTCATACGAGTACAAGAACAAGTCGACAAGCAACGGTGCACAATTAGTACCCAATGGTATGCCAATTGTTTGCTGAAATAATAGGCCACAGAACTCCACGAAAATATTGTCAATTAGATACTCAGCATTCTTATGACATCTGCATCAGTGTACTTTTGTGGTGCATCAGAGTGATCTCGAACGAAGTATGTGTCTTTGTAGCCAAGGACAACATACTGGTAGCGACGGTCACCATTCATGGGGAAAACATTGATTTATGATTTCCTTGAGTTTAGATTTCAATTAATCATGAGGAATAGTTGTGTAGAGCGTTGAGAAATCGAAAGAAGTGTGTGTTAACGAAGGCCAAGACAAACTTCCTACGCTATACTGGTTACCAAAACGTCATAAAAGACCTTACAAAGCACGGTTTATTGCAAATTCTAGCTCTTGCACTACCACTGAACTTTCTAAATTATTAACTTCCTGTCTTACTGCTATTAAAACGCATGTGATTAAATATTGTGATAAAGTCTATTGTGGATGGATTTGTTTCGTGCAAAATTTGTGATAAACGCGGTGGCTTTGATTTTGGGATTGTAGATTTTCCTTTTTTGGATGGTGATGTTCCTCGTGCGCCGTCCTGTGGCGTTTGTGTTTCGCAATTAATTCGATTTGCTAGAGTGTGTAGTCATGTAACTGACTTCAACACTCGTAATAAATTATTAACGGCTGGGCTCCTTGGTCGGGGTTGTCGGTGCCATGGGCTGCGCAGGGCCTTTTCGGGGTTTTATGGACGCCATTCTGGTTTGGTTTCGGAGTTCGGTGTTGGACTTAAGTCTCTTCTGCGGCAGGGTCTGTCGGAGCCCGAGTTTTGTGGTGGCTTGGTGTTTGAGTTCAGAAAGGTGTATGGCCGCGGTGACTTCGGTACCCAGTTTCGTGGGGTCGTTCTTCGATGTGGGAAGATTGGGTGCAGCATGGATATTATACGACAGACTGCATGCGTGGTGGTTGGCCCGGTCGCGGTTGGCAACTTTGCTTCCCTCTTTGGTTGCGCGCCGGTGGGTCGGGCCTCGGATTCTGTGGCGGCTCCAACGTAAAGGCTTATTGAGAATTAGAGAGATCTAATTCAAGGTAATGTTGGTTGGTGCCTGGTGCTCTGTCTCTGGTCGGGCTCATCGGAGTCTAACTGTTGGTTTTCTTTTGCTCCAGCATTTCAGTGGTTTCTTGCTGTCGAGTCCTCACCGTTGTCTCGCCTCTGTGGTTCTTTGGTTTTTGTGTTCACGGGGATGTTGCACTGATGAGTTAGGAGGCCTTCATGCGGACTGAACAAATTATTTGTCTAAATCGCGGCGGAAGTAAGGGCGAGGATTGTGGCCACGTGGAGTCGATTTAGGCCCCCCAGTGGAAATCTTCCACTGACCGTTCCAAGGCGGCTCTTCTGTGGCGATTTATTTTGTGTTGTTGTTTGTTGCTTACTGTGTGTGTCACGTGTGTCTTTTAGTTTCGGATGACCATATGGCCATTTTGTGGGAAAGTAACTGTCCTTATGGCCTTCCTTTGTTTAGGTTTCCATTGTGGTCTGGTCGCTTAGTGTTTGTGTTTCTTTCCCTTTGGTGTCTTTTATGGGTGGAGTAAGTTAATTGTATCAATTCCTGATCTTTGTTTTGCTTCTACTTTGTAAGATCAGGAAGAAATCTGTTTTGGTCTATAAAAAATTCGAATGAGGTTTTAAATAAATTGAAATCCAGACATTTTCGTGCTTCAAGTCTGTCTATTTACGATTTTTCCACTCTTAACACTACACTTCCTCATAATCTTATAAAAGAAAAGCTTAATGATTTAATTGAATGGGCATTTCACAGAGAAGATTCTCTCTATCTTGCATGTAATGTCAGAAATGCATTTTTCAGTTCTAAAGAGCATAAGAATTATACACTTTGGTCATGTCAGAAAGTGTGTGATGCCCTCACCTTTCTACTTGACAATATTTATATTAGATTCGGTACTAAGTTATTTAGACAAATTGTGGGTATTCCGATGGGTACGAATTGCGCATCTCTTGTGGCTGATCTGTTCTTGTATTGTTATGAAAGAGACTTCATGTTGTCACTTTCCATTGATAACCAATCTGAAATTATTGAAGCTTTTAGCTCCACTTCTAGATATTTAGATTTATTAAATATTGATAATACCTATTTCGATGGTTTGATCAGTCAGATTTACCCCCCAGAACTTCAGTTAAATAAAGCAAATTCTTCTGATACCGAGGCCCCGTTTTTGGATTTACATCTATCTATTGTAGATGGATTTGTTTCGTGCAAAATTTATGATAAACGCGATGACTTTGATTTTGAGATTGTAAATTTTCCTTTTTTGGATGGTGATGTTCCTCGTGCGCCATCATATGGCGTTTATTTTTCGCAATTAATTCGATTTGCTAAAGTGTGTAGTCATGTAACTGACTTCAACACTCGTAATAAATTATTAACGGCTAAACTCCTTAATCAGGGTTATCGGTACCATAAACTACGCAAAGCCTTTTTAAAATTTTATAGACGCCATTCTGATTTAATTTCAAAATTCAATATTGGACTTAATGTTGGTTGGTGCCTGATGCTCTGTCTCTGGTTGGGCTCATCGGAGTCTAACTGTTGGTTTTCTTTTGGTCCAGCATTTCAGTGGTTTCTTGCTGTCGAGTCCTCGCCGTTGTCTCACCTCTGTGGTTCTTTAATTTTTGTGTTCACGGAGATGTTGCACTGATGAGTTAGGAGGCCTTCATGCGGACTGAACACATTATTTGTCTAAATCGCGACGGAAGTAAGGGCGAGGATTGTGGCCACGTAAAATCGATTTAAGCCCCCCAGTGGAAATCTTCCACTGACCGTTCCAAGTAGAAGTAAAACAAAGATCAGGAATTGATACAATTAACTTACTCCAACCATAAAAGACACCAAAGGGAAAGAAATACAAACATTAAGCGACCAGACCATAATGGAAACCTAAACAAAGGAAGGCCATAAGGACAGTTACTTTCCCACAAAATGGCCATATGGCCATCCAAAATTAAAAGACACAAGTGATACACACAGTAAGTAACAAACAACATCATAAATAAATCGCCACAGAAGAGCCGCCTTGGAACGGTCAGTGGAAGATTTCCACTGGGGGGCTTAAATCGATTTTACGTGGCCAAAAACCTCGCCCTTACTTCTGTCGCGATTTAGACAAATAATTTGTTCAGTCCGCATGAAGGCCTCCTAACTCATCAGTGCAACATCTCCGTGAACACAAATAATCAAAGAACCACAGAGGTGAGACAACGGTGAGGACTCGACAGCAAGAAACCACTGAAATACTGGAGCAAAAGAAAACCAACAGTTAGACTCCGATGAGCCCGACCAGAGACAGAGCATCAGGCACCAACCAGCATTATCTCTCTAATTCTCAATAAGCCTTTACGTTGGAGCCGTCATAGAATCTGAGGCCTGACCCACCGGCGTGCAATTAAAGAGGGAAGCAAAGTTGCCAACCGTGATTGGGTTAACTACCATGCATGCAGTCTGTCGTATAATATCCATGTTGTACCCAATCTTTTTATATCGAAGAATGATTTTACGAAATTGGGTGCTGAAGTCATTGCGGTTATATATTTTTCTGAATTTATATACTAAGTCACCATAAAATTCGGGTTCCGATAGACCTTGTTGCAGAAGAGATTTAAGTCCAATATTGAATTTTGAAATTAAATCAGAATGGCGTCTATAAAATTTTGAAAAGGCTTTGCGTAGTTTATGGTACCGATAACCCTGATTCAGGAGTTTAGCCGTTAATAATTTATTACGAGTGTTGAAGTCAGTTACATGACTACACACTCTAGCAAATCGAATTAATTGCGAAATATAAACGCCATAGGATGGCGCACGAGGAACATCACCATCCAAAAAAGGAAAATTTACAATCTCAAAATCAAAGTAGAAGTAAAACAAAGATCAGGAATTGATACAATTAACTTACTCCACCCATAAAAGACACCAAAGGGAAAGAAATACAAACATTAAGCGACCAGACCATAATGGAAACCTAAACAAAGGAAGGCCATAAGGACAGTTACTTTCCCACAAAATGGCCATATGGCCATCCAAAACCAAAAGACACAAGTGACACACACAGTGAGTAACAAACAACAACATAAATAAATCGCCACAGAAGAGCCGCCCCGAAAGTCATCGCGTTTATCATAAATTTTGCACGAAACAAATCCATCTGCAATAGATAGATGTAAATCCAAAAACGGGGCCTCGGTATCAGAAGAATTTGCTTTATTTAACTGAAGTTCTAGGGGGTAAATCTGACTGATCAAACCATCAAAATAGGTATTATCAACATTTAATTAATCATCTAAATATCTAGAAGTAGAGCTAAAAGCTTCAATAATTTCAGATTGGTTATCAATGGAAAGCGACAAAATGAAGTCTCTTTCATAACAATACAAGAACAGATCAGCCACAAGAGGTGCGCAATTAGTACCCATCGGAATACCCACAATTTGTCTAAATAACTTAGTACCGAATCTAATATAAATATTGTCAAGTAGAAAGGTGAGGGCATCACACACTTTCTGACATGACCAAAGTGTATAATTCTTATGCTCTTTAGAGGCGGCTCTTCTGTGGCGATTTATTTATGTTGTTGTTTGTTACTTACTGTGTGTATCACTTGTGTCTTTTAATTTTGGATGGCCATATGGCCATTTTGTGGGAAAGTAACTGTCCTTATGGCCTTCCTTTGTTTAGGTTTCCATTATGGTCTGGTCGCTAAATGTTTGTATTTCTTTCCCTTTGCTGTCTTGTATGGGTGGAGTAAGTTAATTGTATCAATTCCTGATCTTTGTTTTACTTCTACTTTAAATCTCTTCTGCAACAAGGTCTATCGGAACCCGAGGTTTATGGCGACTTAGTATATAAATTCAGAAAAATATATAACTGCAATGACTTCAGCACCCAATTTCATAAAATCATTCTTCGATATAAAAAGATTGGGTACAACATGGATGTTATACGACAGACTGCATTCATGGTAATTAACCCAATCACGGATGGCAACTTTGCTTCCCTCTTTAATTGCACGCCGGTGGGTCAGGCCTCAGATTCTATGACGGCTCCAACGTAAAGGCTTATTGAGAATTAGAGAGATCTAATTCAAGGTAATGTTGGTTGGTGCCTGATGCTCTGTCTCTTGTCGGGCCCATCGGAGTCTAACTGTTGGTTTTTTTTTGCTCCAGCATTTCAGTGGTTTCTTGCAGTCAAGTCCTCATCGTTGTCTCACCTCTGTGGTTCTTTGATTTTTTGTGTTCACGGAGATGTTGCACTGATGAGTTAGGAGGCCTTCATGCGGACTGAACAAATTATTTGTCTAAATCGCGACGGAAGTAAGGGCGAGGATTGTGGCCACGTAAAATCGATATCATTCCACTGACCGTTCCAAGGCGGTTCTTCTGTGGCGGTTTATTTATGGTGTTGTTTGTTACTTACTGTGTGTATCACTTGTGTCTTTTTATTTTGGATGGCCATATGGCCATTTTGTGGGAAAGTAACTGTCCTTATGGCCTTCCTTTGTTTAGGTTTCCATTATGGTCTGGTCGCTTAATGTTTGTGTTTCTTTCCCTTTGGTGTCTTTGATGGGTGGAGTAAGTTAACTGTATCGATTCCTGATCTTTGTTTTACTTCTACTTTTTAAGATGTTTACTGAGAGAAAAGACTGTGACTGAAGATGTTCTAGAAGCTCTTTGGAGTTTTTCAAGATCCACATCTGATTCAAATGGCGAAATGTTTTAATTTGGTTCGCTGTGCAGATAGTCACGGGGTATCCAGAAAGTATACGAGTCAGTTGATCACTGTTCATCGTCGCTTAATATTTAAAAGTTGTCCAATCCACCAACTGCATGTTTTTTGCCATTGGTTTCTTACGTTCAGAGGTCTCGCCCTTATGCTCCTTTTGTAATCGCGCTAGTTCTGATTTAGCCATTTCAACCGCTAGAGCCACGGGAGTGACCAATTTCACCACGGGTTTTTGCTGTTCTCGCATTTCTATTTCTTTTTGCTGTTCATCTACCATTTCTTTTAGAAGTCGGTTTCTTCTACCACTACCGACGATATAACGCCCCATGTAATCGGGTTGAACGTAGCCCTCGCTCAAGTCTTTGAAATGTTGGTACCATGCGTCGTAGTCCGGGACATAGGGCACCCATTTATTCAGTTATTCAGTCAAACACTTCTATCGAACCCATCTTTTTTTTCTCCAAATATAGCCATGCTTTACCCTTCTTAAGTATATTTCTTTCGTCATCAGATTCCAGTTCTTCATCGTTTTCTGTCAAGATATGGTCGGGCCAAACACTGGCGAATAAATCCTTTCTCAGTTTTACGGCTTGCTGGATGGAGTCGTCGACATTCATGTCATGCTGTATTCTTAAAGTTTTAGCCGACTGTAGAATCTGCGGCTGAGTAGGATCCTTTTGCAGCTGGTGATAGTCCATTAGAAACTTCGCGTAATCGTGTCTTAGTCTTTTCCTGAGGGAGGGTAAGTCCTCGTTTGCTGCGCGATGATAAGCGACCTCAGGAGCAGTCCCTTCTTCGATGTGGCTATTCACTTTGTCTTTAAAGCGCTCTGCACTCGATTGCCTTAGAGGTTCCTTAAACCTTCTCTCCCATATTTCTAGACACAAGCGATCTTCTGCCAGATCATCTTTGACACGTTTACCCGGAGGTCCCAATAAGGGGTAATGCGTGTCGTTTGTGTCAGATTCCCTGTCATCGTCACTGTCTTCATCGTGTATATCGGACTCTTCGGATACCTCTAATTTACGCTTTCTTTCTACCGGAAATATGTCACTGCATAAACGCTCTTGTTCGGGCGTGCTCGATTTTAGATCGACTATCAGGTACCCGTAAGGCTGACTCGTAGCCTGTTCGAATCGTTTCATAAACACGGAATTGGATGCGGGATAAATTCTTCTCGCCAACGTCGCCACTTGTTGTCTGTCGATGGGATTATTGAAAAGGACGAGGTATTGCGTGTTCAAAGCGATGTCTCTATAGGCTTTTCCTTGTGGAAATAGATTCTGCGTGAGATATACGACGGACAAGTTTCTGTGATGGCTTCCCTTGGTAAAGAGGTCCGCAATTCTTTGATCGCATTTAGCCTCGGTCATCAAATCGTCAAAAACCAGTACGTTCCGTTTGCGGGTATCGACATACTCTGGGCTAGTTAGATTGTCCGGTATACCATGTACAAATAAAAATCAAAAATGAGTTCCTTTAAGAGCAATGAAAACATTCATAAGAAAGAAGATGGGTCATACTACGTAGTTTCGGCTAATAAAGCCTCATCAGTGACCCTGTAATGATCCGGCAAAGAAAGCCAGAGGAAACATACTGCAATTTTGCGAATTTCGAAAAGGCAGTCGATTCAAAGTAGAAGTAAAACAAAGATCAGGAATTGATACAATTAACTTACTCCACCCATAAAAGACACCAAAGGGAAAGAAATACAAACATTAAGCGACCAGACCATAATGGAAACCTAAACAAAGGAAGGCCATAAGGACAGTTACTTTCCCACAAAATGGCCATATGGCCATCCAAAATTAAAAGACAAAAGTGATACACACAGTAAGTAGGAAACAACAACATAAATAAATCGCCACAGAAGAACCGCCTTGGAACGGTCAGTGGAAGATTTCCACTGGGGTCTTAAATCGATTTTACGTGGCCACAATCCTCGCCCTTACTTCCGTCGCGATTTAGACAAATAATTTGTTCAGTCCGCATGAAGGCCTCCTAACTCATCAGTGCAACATCTCCGTGAACACAAAAATCAAAGAACCACAGAGGTGAGACAACGGTGAGGACTCGACAGCAAGAAACCACTGAAATGCTGGAGCAAAAGAAAACCAACAGTTAGACTCCGATGAGCCCGACCAGAGACAGAGCATCAGGCACCAACCAACATTATCTCTCTAATTCTCAATAAGCCTTTACGTTGGAGCCGTCATAGAATCTGAGGCCTGACCCACCGGCGTGCAATTAAAGAGGGAAGCAAAGTTGCCAACCGTGATTGGGTTAACTACCATGCATGCAGTCTGTCGTATAATATCCATGTTTTACCCAATCTTTTTATGTCGAAGAATGATTTTATGAAATTATGTGCTGAAGTCATTGCGCTTATATATTTTTCTGAATTTATATACTAAGTCACCATAAAATTCGGGTTCCGATAGAACTTGTTGCAGAAGAGATTTAAGTCCAATATTGAATTTTGAAATTAAATCAGAATGGCGTCTATAAAATTTTGAAAAGGCTTTGCGTAGTTTATGGTACCGATAACCCTGATTAAGGAGTTTGGCCGTTAATAATTTATTACGAGTGTTGAAGTCAGTTACATGACCACACACTCTAGCAAATCGAATTAATTGCGAAATATAAACGCTATAGGATGGCGCACGAGGAACATCACCATCCAAAAAAGGAAAATTTACAATCTCAAAATCAAAGTCATCGCGTTTATCATAAATTTTGCACGAAACAAATCCATCTACAATAGATAGATGTAAACCCAAAAACGATGCCTCGGTATCAGAAGAATTTGCTTTATTTAACCGAAGCTCTAGGGGGTAAATCTGACTGATCAAACCATCAAAATAGGTATTATCAATATTTAATAAATCATCTAAATATCTAGAAGTAGAGCTAAAAGCTTCAATAATTTCAGATTGGTTATCAATGGAAATCGACAAAATGAAGTCCCTTTCATAACAATACAAGAACAGATCAGCCACAAGAGGTGCGCAATTAGTACCCATCGGAATACCCACAATTTGTCTAGATAACTTAGTACCGAATCTAATATATATATTGTCAAGTAGAAAGGTGAGGGCATCACACACTTTCTGACATGACCAAAGTGTATAATTCTTATGCTCTTTAGAAGTGAAAAATGCATTTCTGACATTACATGCAAGATAGAGAGAATCTTCTCTGTGAAAAGCCCATTCAGTTCAATTAAAGACTGATATAAATCAAAATGGGGATCAAATAATTAAAAACCTGTCTAGAATATGAGTCTAAACCAATAATATATTTACAAACTCTATCTGGGGTAGTTTGCTTTGCAAGTCCTCATACAGGCTTTGCCATTGACTAAAACACCATACGATACGCTCAGGTGGCGGGTATATGAGGTCGGATAGGAGTAACTTTCTAGTCCATTCCGTTTTACCGCTTCCACTACGGCAAGTTACCACCATAGAAAACGGGTGTTGAAAGGTAGTGCTGTTAGTCATGCCTGATTGCGGTTCTATCCCACTGCCGTGCGTATTTCGTTGGTGTCTTAATAAAGCATCACGTCTGTACAACACGAGGTTACAGTCTGAGCATCGATTCATTTTTGTTTGTCAATAGATTGCAGTTAGGTCATTCTTACAAACTTTTCACATTTTTTACAAACACCTACCCCACCACCACCACCACAACCACCACCACCACAGCCACCACCACCACCACCATCGCAGCCACCACCACCACCACCATCGCAGCCACCACCACCACCACCACCACCACAACCACCACCACAGCCACCACCACCACCACAGCCACCACCAATGTCCAGTCCACATCGTTTCAATTTGTTGGATAATGCTACTCGTCCCAAATATTCGATTTCCGAAATTCGCTTTCATTTATTTCACGTTATGTCTAATCAGATACAGCTAAACTAAGGGTCTCATCTCTCAGATATTTTGCTACAAAAACGAGTAACTCTTTGAACCACTTTTTGTAAAACTAAATTTCTTTCATATACATGGGACGCTTTTCTCCAGACGTGGGTAATGAATACAGCTCTCCAGTACTCAGCTTATATCTGATGGGGTTTTCGCCGCTATCCATCGTTGGAGTTCTTATGGGTGGGAAGAAATAGCACTGACCACTCCTTAACTTTTGCTCTAGCCGCTTCCAGTAGTGCTTTACCGTATCGTAGATCTGCTTTCTGGTGTAGCTCGTATTGCCTTTCCCGTCATGCAGAGAAGTTACCTGATAAAAAGTGAGTTGGGGTTCCTGGCCATAGTGAAACTTATAGTTGTCTTCGATCCAATTACGTAGCCATATTAAACACAGGCTTTGGATGGCCATATGGCCATTTTGTGGGAAAGTAACTGTCCTTATGGCCTTCCTTTGTTTAGGTTTCCATTATGGTCTGGTCGCTTAATGTTTGTATTTCTTTCCCTTTGGTGTCTTTTATGGGTGGAGTAAGTTAATTGTATCAATTCCTGATCTTTGTTTTACTTCTACTTTATCCATTAGAAGTTATTGTCTGTTAGGATTGCGTGGAGCTCTGATCGGGTATGTCGTTTTAAACTTTTGGTATTCTATTAGGGTCTGTGTTTGTAGGTGCGTGTGTTTTGGTATGTATATATGTATGAGTACGTGTATTTTTGTGTATGTATGTAGGTGTATTTAGCCCTTCACTGATAAGCTGGATTTTCTACGGGTTGTAAGGTGATCACGTCACGTGACCATGCGCTAATTACCAGGATGGGTTTCTAAAATAGCCCATCGAACTGGTCATGTTATTACAAGTACAATATCTCAGACTGAATGGCGACTGTAAGGGGATTACTATTTGACACAACAATAAGGTATTGAAAATACACCCGGTCTTAAATAAACATTTTCAAGACATCGTGGAGACTTTAAGGGGATTAATTTTTGACACTACAATAAGGTATTGAAAATGCTCGGGCCTTATATAAACCAATACAAAACATCGTGGAGACTCGAAAGGAATTAATATTTAACATAACAATAAGGCATTGAAAATACTGCCGATCTTAAATAAACGTACGCGCTCGGCGTTGTGACGGCTTAAACTGGTAAGTTATTTCTTTCGGACTGTATTTTGATGAAAAATATATCATAAGAGGCGATTGTTTTACTGTCAACGGGGCTTATCTGGAGCCTTTTCGTACAAATATTTTATAAGTCAAAAATTACTTATAGACAAAAGCGACATTAAATCATTTTATCGTTGCAAACCTGTCCGAACTAGTCATTGCTTGCTCGTCAAAACGCGTGTTCTGTAGATAACGTCAGTACAATGAACAACTTTTTTAACGGTTACTTTATATGCGGGATTTTACAGTACTTTTTATTGTGGGGTATACGAGGGAAAATATAGCGACAAACAGAAAGAGCTAATTTATTTCTATGTTAAAATTGTCGAATGCGGTTTTCCAATGAGAAATAACTTAAAATGAAAAAGCTTTAATTCGTTCAAAAGTAAACATTGACCAGCTCTTTTAACAATATTGCCGTTCCCTATCAAAAGACGGATAGATTTTTTTCTGTAATTAACATGTCGCTAACATTCCTATAAAGTCGCAACACTTTGGCGATATTCAATCCCTTTAAGAAGTATTTCTTTTGCGACCATTGAATTCAACTTTTAATCCGAGGTCAAATCATCGATAACAACCTTTCAGTAATCATTTAACTTTTAATCCGAGGTAAAATCATCGACCTTTTAATCCGAGGTCAAATTTTCCAATATCCAATATGGCCACCGCGCCTTGACGTCATCCCCGCGCATGCGCAGTCCATGACGCAAAAGCGCTGCCTATACTACTGCAGGTTTCGGATTTCTTTTTTAAAAGGGTTTTAAAATTATAAATACGTTTTTTTGATAATGCCATTATGTAGAAGTCATGGCCAAGTGGATAACAAGATGCAGTAAGAATCTCAGTAAAACTATATCGTCCAATGTAAAATCCAAACCGAAGGCGACTTACCTAAAACTCGGACTAGTCCAAAATTAAAAGTGCAGTCAGGTCTCACTGCGTTTTGAAAGACTATAAATATGTGCAGTCTTTGTTTGTTTGTTTGTTTGATTTAAGGAGTAACCTCGCCGTCAACACTGTAGAGGTCATTTTGGAGACGTTGCTTCCAATTTTGTGGGACTTTTACCCGACACTGACATGAAATGACATCTCAAGCCCTGTTGCGCAATGAAACCAATAGGGTTTATAAACATGGACGGTCCAACTCGCACAGCTTTGCCTGGGGAGGCTTAGATTCTCTATGCGGTTTACAAATAACCGTGTGCAGTCGGATTCAGCTTTGTGTGGAAGCATCATGCAGCCCAGCTATTTCTTCAAGCCCCGATGGGCGGGGGCGTAAAATGTGCAGTCAGTCGGGTGTAAAATATTGGTAATAGAGGTCATCAGTCTGATGTCTAATTGCATTAGCTATACAATAGATAGATCCAAAAACGGGACCTCGTATCAGAAGAGTTTAGCCCGGACTACTTTTCTCGCCAAAATTCATATGTTATCTGAAAAATAATTCTGTAAAAACCCCTGAAAAGAATTCTTTGAACTGTACAAATGCTGTATTAAAAATGGCGATCTGTTTATGGTTTGCAACTGACAGTTGTGACGTCATAGTCAAGTCAAAAATTGTGACGTAAGATCCGATTGATCAATTACAGTAACTGTCCTAAAATATTATCAGATGAAAAGAAAATTTCCTTTTTTCGATAAATATCAAAAATATTTCATCTCGTGTGTTGAAAACATCAGAATTATCAACACACTCGATGAAATATTTTTGGTATTCATCTCAAAAAAGTAAATATCCTCTATATATTACAGGGGGGCCAGAGTCTAGCATCGAGCTCCATCCGCCTAACACATTCTATCAACTCAAACCCGGTGAACGTTTATCAGATATCAACTGTAATGCTGATTGTTACCCTACCTGTAATGTAACTTGGCTGAAAGTCGTCGCTCAGTTAGTGATATCCAGGAACGAAACATTGTCGATTGGAAACATCCAACAGAATTCTTCAGGAGAATATGCTTGCCTTGCTACCCAAGCTTACACAGGCAAAATAGGAAGTGTTTCAGTATATGTCGTCGTTAAAGAAGAAACAGGTAAGTTTATTTAGAAATTGGCTTAGATAAGTTCATTATAAGCTTTCATTACAAGGAAGCATCTACTCAGGCTTTTATTTTTACCACAGGTGGTATTATGGGAAAGTGTGGCGGCCGTGTAAAGTCTCTCTGCCCTTCACCATATTGTAGATTATATAGTAAAATTCCTATATTAAGACAACCTTTGGGACTGTTCAATACTGGTCTTTTAGACCACTTTGAACAGTCCCAAAGCCCCCCGCCCATAGGGGCTTGAAGAAATATATGGGTTGCATGATGCTTCCACGCAGAGCGTTATCCGGCCCGCACACTAGTACTGGTAAACCGCTTAAAGGATCTAAGCCTGTCCAGGAACCGCGGTGCGAGGCGGACCGTCCATGCTAATAAACCATATTGGTTTCATTGGGCGACAGGGCTTGAGATGTCATTTCAGCTCAATGTCGGGTAAAAGTCCCACAAAATTGGAAGCAACGTCTCCAAAATGACCTTTACAGTGTTAAGGGGACGTTAAACCTCGAATCACACAAACAAAACAGTCCCAAAGGTGGTCCTTGACCAGAGGACATTGTGTGCAGAAACACGAAGACAGCATAACTGCATAATAAGCTTTTTAAAGCAAAATTAGTCTTTATTTTAGGTGGTCTAAATAGCGGAATTTCACTGTATTTCCTAGTCAATTTGGGTCATTGATTCCACTGTGAAAATTTGAAAATAGTTTAGGGTCACTGAAGAGGCCTTAATGGCCGAAACTTCATTCTCTTGCCAAAAAAACACTCTATGCTTTTCAGTTCTGTGTTCTAGCTCTTGCTTCTAAGGGACCACTGCTTCTCAAAGAACATTTTGATTAATTCCGGAATTCAAGCTCCCACCAACGTGATTTTTCTACCGTCTCTCTTTTACAATCTTTACCACTCTCTCGGTAGACTACAAATTGTTGTTTTCGACTCCGCCCCCCCCCACCCACTCCCTTAAACAAGATTTGACATCTTATGCAAATGCATACTGGACACAATTTTCATAAAATATCAACTCCTGTTTTCGAAAAAAATAAGAAAAATGTTTCAAAATGTCGCCTGCTGAAAAAATAGCCAGCACGTAGAAGGGACAACAACATTTCTCGCCGCACTTTAATAATAAGGCTCAACCTTGTGACCTACACTTTTGACCTTGTCCCTGAGTTGTCATGGTTTTTTATGGGTTCTGAACATCAACTCACTGAGGGGTATTTGACCTAAGTTTAATGAAAATCCTTCCAGGGATAAATGAGATAAAGAACGGACACAAAATTCAAAGTTTCCAACTCGTGACCTTCACCTGTAACCTTGACGTTGAGTCGGCATGGTTTATTTATGGGCTTTGCACATTGGCTCACTGAAGAGGAAATTTGGCCAAAGTTTCATGAAAATCCTCCCGGTAGGGGAGGGGGGGGGAAAGATAGAACGAAAACCAAATTCAATGTTTCGAACTCGTGACCTTGACATTGAACTTGAGTCGACATGGTTTACTTATGGGTTCTGCACATCAGCTGACTGAGCGGGGTATTTGGCCAAAGTTAAATGAAAATCCTTCTACGGGTAAAGCAGATATGGAACGGACACAAAATTCAAAGTTTCAAACTCGTAACCTTCAGGTGTGACCTTGACCTTTGAGTCGGCATGCTGTATTTATGGGTTCTGCACATACACTCACTAAAAGGAATATTTGATCAAAGTTTAACGAAAATATATCAAAGGGTTAAGGGGATACGAAGTGGACAAGAAAGTGTAACGGGTAGACGGACGAACGGACAGACGGACAGATGGACATACAAAGCCATTCATAGAATCCCTGCTCCGCTTCGCGGCGGGTGAATAAATGATTGAAATTGTTCTATTGGTGAACGCGCTGTAAAGCGTGTGTAAGAAGGGCTGGCTAATTGGAACTGAACAGATAATCGATCATCAGCCCTGCCACTGTGATCGATAATCGATTTGTAATCACTAAATATTTTGTCATAATTTTACCTGTTTGGCTTTCTGTCTGAGCATTACTCTTATGATATTTTGTACTTACCATATGCATATTTGCCTGAGCAAGCAGTGTAGACCCAGATGATACGCCGTAGAACGCGGCGTCTCATCAGGGTCTGCACTGTTTGCCACTCATCCAGCTATCTGAGGCACAACGTTGGTTGTACTTATCAAATAATCGATTACAAGCAAATCAGTATTGATAATCATTTTTTTTAATTTATCGATCGAGTAATCGATTTTCCGATTAATCTTGTCAGCCTTATCGGCCACGCCCATCGGGGCTTGAAGAAATAGATGGGCTGCACGATGCTTCCACGCAGAGCTGAAACCGACCCGTACACGTGTACTGGTTAACAGCTTAGAGGATCTAAGCCTACCCAGGTAAAGCGGTGCGAGTCGAACCGTCCATGATTATAAACCCTATTGGTTTCATTGGACGGCAGGTCTTGAGATGTCATTTCATCTCAATGTCGGGTAAAAGTCCCATAAAATTGGAAGCAACGTCTCCAAAATGACCTTTACAGTGTTGACGGGGACGTTAAACCTCAAATCAAACAAACAAATTGTCAGCCTTATAAATTGTAACTGTGCCTTCCCGTCTGTCTTACGATGTGTACTACATTGTATCACTTAAACAAGTCAGTGAAATGAAGACCCCCCTAAACCGCATTTTATATAGAGAAAACTGGGGTTTACGGGGGTATACATTATTTTTTTATTTCTGCTCCAAGACATAGGTTGTGGGTACTCGTTAGAACCGCCTCACTGAGGCGGTTCTAACGAGCACCCTCATCCTATATTTTGTACTACATTGTATCACGTAAACAAGTCAGTGAAATGAAGACCCCCCCCCCCCCTCTATCATGACCCAACTTTATATAGAGAAAACGGGGGTTTACGGGGGTATTCAATATTTTTCTTATTTATACTGCATGACATAGGTTGTGGGTACTCGTTAGAACCGCCTCAATGAGGCGGTTCTAACGAGCACCCACAACCTATGTTTGCAGTATTGAAAAGAAAAATATCAGGGATTTTCATCAGAAAAGTAGCCATTTTGGAGATGAGAAATATGCACTATGTCGCATGGGTGTGTTATCGTAATGGTATGTCTATTGAAATACGTCAAGATAAACATCAGTGTGAGATTAAGATTTTCTTCCGTCTTCTAAAAAATGATTTTTTTTTCTAGATAAGAATATATGATATTCTTTTTTTTGTTTGGTTTGGGTTTTACGGCCCTTTCAAGATTATTTCACTCATATCGAGCCGATCGTTAATCATAGGTGGGCGAAAACCGGAGTACCCGGATAAAAACCACCCGACCTTCCGTTGCAGAACTTGGCGTCTCACACGTGACCCGAGCGAGGCTCGAACCCACGGCGGTGAGAGACCTAATGACTAAGAGTCAGCGCTCTTATCCATTAGGCCACGGAGGCCCGTTACATTCTTTTATGTTTGCTATATACACAATTAAAATTATGCGTGTTCGTTAGAACTGCCCCAGTGAGTCGATTTTGAACGCGTATTGGATGTTTAGCCCATTACAATAACATACCCATGTAACATAGTGCATTTTTCACATTTCCAAAATGAGTACTCTTCCGATGAAAATCCTTGATATTTGTCTTATCAATGCTCAAAATATAGGATGAGGGTGCTCGTTAGAACCGCCTCAGTGAGGCGGTTCTAACGAGTACCCACAACCTATGTCTTGGAGCAGAAATAAAAAAAAATAATGTATACCCCCGTAAACCCCAGTTTTCTCTATATAAAATGCGGTTTAGGGGGGTCTTCATTTCACGGACTTGTTCACGTGATGCAAAAACAAGAATGCAAAGACATTTTTCTATATATACTCAGTCAAAAAAGTTCCTATACCTAAAATTGCTTCGGTTTCTATAGCTACTACAGATAAAAACTACACAAAAATTGTTATGTTTTGATAAGAAGACTCATTTCTCCGTGCAAAAGCACCATTCGTTTTTGTTTTCGTAAACACATCATCGTAGACTATTGCTTTAAACACCCAAGGGGTCACTGTGTCATTTTCGCAGAGAAAAATCATTAAAACATGCTATGATTTAACATCACAAAATTTCCCTGTACCCTACATTTCTAAAATTTGATACATGTGACATTTCTTTAGATACCATCTGCGTCTATTCACAAAAGATTTGGAACTTTAGTTGCATCAGCTACGAGAAACAGGCTATCACATATTGACCTCCAATTCTTAGAAGTTGTGTGCAAATGCTGCTTTCAATGGGAACTCCATAGACAATCGCAATCGATAGTGCTACATGCTACATGGATGTTCTGTATTTTTTACCATCATGATGAACAGCAATGGTGGACAAAAAGCGTTTTTTGAAAAAATGGCAAAAATTGATTGACAGGAATAAAAATTACAGCAGTTCGAAAATTGCTATATTTTTAATTGCAAGGGAGATAATTTGAGAATTTCACAAATTAAAACCTCGCCTATAATGCGAGATCATGAGATATTGTAAAAATAAAGTGTTATCCGATATTCAGAGAATATTGTCTTCCATCTTAGACAAAAAAAACTTTCTGCGCATGCGCAATGTCCATTAACTACCAAAATCTTTCTAGGCACATATTGGAAGACAACTCTGGAGCAGAAAGGTACGGACAAATGCAAGTTTGAGCATTCTCTAGCTAAACGTCCGATTTATATGTCTACAGCCAAATTTAGCTCAATAGCTGCCAGATATCTGGTGAGTTTCACCCGAAAGTTGGTATAGTTACTTTTTAGCTCACCTGAGCCGAAGGCTCATTGGTGAGCTGATAGTATGGCCAGGCAAAAATTCTGTGTGTGTGTGTGTGTGTTCACATTTTCAAACGTCTTCTCCTCCGGAACCGCTGGGCCGATTGTAGTCAAATTTCATGTGGAGGCTCCATGGGGTGGGGGAACGAAAGTTTGCATTTTTGGTCTAGGTCACATGACCAAGATGGCCGCCATGCCCATATATGGTAAAAACCCTTCGAAAATCTTCTCCTCCGGAACCACTGGACCGATTTGCATGAAACTTGGCATGTAGCACCTGGGACATGGGCCCATCATAAATTGCATAAATGGTGTCCCTGGGATGACCTTGACCTATTTTACGCCAAGGTTAAATTTGGTAACATGGGCATTTGTATGGGAAAAAGTAGAAATGTCTGATATCTTGCAAACTGTTACAAATAATGCCACTAAACCATATATATTCTTATTCCTTATGATGAGGCGCATTTAGTGACGTGGATTTTGGAACCCTGGGCCCCCCGGGGGGGCATGCCCCACCCCCTTTTTGGCACAAAATGCTTAATATCTCCAAAACAGCTAAGATCCCGACCCATAAACCATATATATTCTTGTTCCTTATGATAAGGCGCATTCAGTGACATGGACCTTTGGACCTTTGGGTACCGGGGTTCCCCGGGGGGGGGGGGCATGCCCCACCCCTATTTTGCACAAAATGCTTAATATCTCGGAAACGGTTAAGATCCCGACCCATAAACATAGACTTTTGGACCATGGGGTACCAGGGGTCCGGGGGGGGGGGGGGCATGCCCCACCCTTTTTTTTGCACAAAATGCTTAATATCTCGGAAACGGTTAAGATCTCTATCCATGAACCATATATATTCTTGTTCCTGATCATAAGGCGCATTAAGTGACATGAACCTTTGGACCCGGGGGTCCCAGGGGGGCATGCCCCACCCCCTTTTTTGCATTAAATGCTTAATATCTCGGAAACGGTTAAGATCCCCACCCATAAACCATATATACTCTTGTTCTTTATGATGAGGCGCATTCAGTGACATGGACCTTTGGACCCTGGGGTACCAGGGGTCCGGGGGGGGGGGGCATGCCCCTCCCCCTTTTTTGCTCAAAATGCTTAATATCTCGGAAAAGGTTAAGATCCCCACCCACAAACCATATATATTCTTGTTCCTTATGATAAGGCGCATTCAGTGACACGGACCTTTGGACCCGGGGGGTCCCTGGGTGAGGGAGGGGGGCATGCCTAACCCCCTTTTTCCACAAAATGCTTAATATCTCGGAAACGGTTAAGATCCCCACCCATAAACCATATATATTCTTGTCGCATTCAGTGTAATGGACCGTTGGACCTACGGTTCCAGTGGGGGGGGGGGGGGGGGGGGCTGGGGGCCAACTCCCTTTATTGCATTGAATGCTTAATATCTCGGAAACAGTTGAGATCCCCACCCAGTTACACAGACCTTCGGTCCCTCTTGGCCAAAGATCACATATTAAAGTCTTTGAGGACTTCCTCAGAAAAGTCAGGTTAGCGATTCAGGACCAATGGTCCTCTGGTTTGACTAAGTATATAAGAACGGGTTTATAAGTATAGAGTGTGTTTTGTAAGGCCAAATTTACGTTACTGTGATTAGTTTTTCGGTATTCGAAAATATTTTATTTCATCATTTATCATTTTGAAAGTACTTGTCTATATTTAAAAGGCTTGCAGAATGAGTACTTAGTAGAATATAAATAAACAAATCATAAAGTTTTAACATGCAATCCGACATTGACACTTTATCATTTTAAACATGCAAGGGCGATTCGACGTATCTTCCTTGTTGTCACTATAGAGATTGTTACTTTACTTCGATTTTGCCCATTCTTTGAATAAAAGATTCATAGATGTTTATACACATAAAGAAGGCGGCCCCAGATATGCTCGACTGCACTTTGTTTTAAAAAAAATGCACTAAAACTGTATGTTTTGAAACCAGAGGCGACGACTCCTAAATGAGCTTAATAGTGTTGACGGGGACGTAAAATTGTATGTCCCAGTTTTATGTATTTGTTCTGATTTCTGCTTAAAACATAGATAGTGGGTACTCGTTAGAATCAACTCGCCGAGGCAATTCTACGAGTTCACACAATCTTTGTGTTGAGCAGTTATATTAAATAAATGCCCCCGGAATCAAAGATTCGGGGTGCATATAGTTTTTGGTTTTGGTCTGTCTGTCTGTTTGTCATCAAAAACCTGAACATTGGGCATAACTTTTGAATGGTAACTGATAAGGCTTTCATATTCCACATGTGAAATCCTTGTCACAAGACCTTTTCTAATAGTACCATAATTTTTGAACTCGTGACCTTGACCTTTACGTTTGACCTACGTTTTAAAAACTTTAACATTAGCCATAACTTTTGATTGGTAAGTGATAGGGCTTTCATATTTCACATGTGCCTTCTATGTCACAAGACCTTTCCAAAAGTACCATAATTGTTGACCTTGTGACCTTGACCTTCAGCCCATCGGGACTTGAAGAAATATATGGGCTGCACGATGCTTCCACACAGAGCTAAATCCGACCCGCAAACGAGTACTGGTAAACCGCTTAGAGGATCTAAGTCTGCCCAGGCAAAGCGGTGCGAGTCGGATCGTCAATGCTTATAAATCCCATTGGTTTCATTGGGCGACAGGGCTTGAGAAGTCATTTCATCTCAACGTCGGGTAAAAGCCCCACAAAATTGGAAGCAACGTCTCCAAAATGACCTTTTCAGTGTTGACGGGGATGTTAAACCTCAAACGAAACAACACAAACAAATCTCAATGTCGGGTAAATGCCCCACAAAATTGGAAGCAACGTCTCCAAAATTACCTTTACAGTGTTGACGGGGACGTTAAATTTCATATCAAACAAACGTAACATTGACCTTGATATTTGACCTACTTTTCAATAACTTTAACATTGGCCATAAATTTCGATTGGTAAGTGATAGGGCTTTCATGTTTCACATGTGCATTCCTTGTCTCAAGACCTTTCCAGTGGTACTATAATTTTTGACATTGTGACCTTGACCTTAACATTTGACCTACTTTTTAAAAACCTTAACATGGGCCATCACTTTTGATGGGTTAGTGATAGGACGTTCATATTTCTCTTATGCATTCCATGTCAAAATACCTTTCCAGTGGTCCCATAATTTTTGACCTTGTGACCTTGACCTTGACGTTTGACCTACTTTTTAAAATATTTAACATTGGCCATAACTTTCGATTGGTAAGTGTTTGGGCTTTCATAGTTCACAAGAGCATTCCTTATCACAGACCTTTTCAGTGGTACCATAAGTTTTACCTTGTGACCTTGACATACTATTTTTAGGCTTGAACACTGGCTTTACCTTCTGATTGGATAGTGATAGAGCTTTCATATTTCACATGCGCTGTCCAGGGGCATCAGTGTTCCACAAACACATCTTGTTTTATCTGAAAATTTTCATTTTTTGTAGTAAATTTGTCAATTTATTTTTTTAGGCGTGTTTTCGAATGGATAGAATCTGTGTCACTGAAAGAGCGATAGGCTAAATCTCTTGTGATAAGACTGGCTAATCAGTCTTTTCTGGTCGCACAGACCTTCTAGTCGCTCCGTTTAGACGGACATGAGTAGATGCCGAAGGCGGCTGATGGCCACCTACAGATAACACGTATAGGCGTAGTCATAACAGCCTGACTTGCCTTTGGAACAAAATTGTCTTGGTCCAATCACATTAAAATCTTGGAGAGACTTCGAGAGACAACCGTCTCGGTCTGTTTAACTTTTTCTACCTCCACATAAAATGTCTAACTCACAAGTCCAAAACGTCATTTTTGACGATCTCTTTCTTTTTCTTTTTCTTAAATGCTCATATCACCCCTGTGTTACATGTGGGTTTACGACGTCCCGCAAACCCCCATGCTGACAAGACAACCGAGCGTGATCCCCTTACAGGTGTACGGACAGCTGTTTGGTAAGGCACAAGAAAGATATCAAATAAATGACATGGAGTATTTACAGTATCTATATAAAACAATACTACCACAAAACTTCACATTTATTTGCTTCTATAGCCCACTCACGACGTCCACCCCGAAGGCAAAACAATGTTCTGTGCTCGGAACGGGGTGACGTGAATGTCTACAGAAGCAAATTACAAAAACAACAATAAAACAAGAAAAAGAAATTCAGAAACGCGACTGGCCAGATTATAACTTCACTTAGTCGCGCACTGCTGTGAACTATTGTGTCAACCTGATTGTCGACGACAAGTTGATTTATATTATTTATCGATTGAATACGAACTTCGAGCTTGAAGTCCCGGTAACTTCTTCGTTTGAATCGATTCCAGGTTGTTTTCCACGACCTGTTTAATATGGTCTCAGGTTGTTTTCCACGACCTGTTTAATATGGTCTCGACGGTCTGTTTAGGTTTTGTCCGCCCTTGCTGGACACGAAACCGACGGCGTCGTACCGGTACCTGCTCCTATCTTGCAGGGAGCAGCAGGTCACCACACATCGTTGTGCCTGCAAATTACGATAATCGACTAAGATACAGTTCACGAAACATACTTGCTATATCATGATCCCCCTCCCGGAGAAGAGAAGTAAGAATATGTTCATGCATATACCGTTATTGCGCATGCGCCGACCAGACACACAGGCTGATCAGTGTATGCGACAAATAACTGCACAGCAGAACTTGGCTGTGCATCAAATTATCAGCACCCAGCGCTTGACACAATAATACTTAAAGTTTATGTTTCCTTACTGAGCACTACCGAAATCAATAAATGCTCACTACTACTGAGCATAATACTAATCAAATTCGTGCTCACTGCATTAGCACAGGTAAGAGGCAATTGAACAGACAACGCCTTTGCGCGCTACCTGGTCACCCGCCAATTACAGGAAACATAACAAACTCTATTTTATATCCTTCTCCGCGACACGGCTCACAAATATAGCTTTTCACAAATTCATTACATTAACAACAGCTAAGTGTGACAATTATTAATTGGACTACCAGAAGATGATATTTTTGAGTTTCTGACATTATCGCATATTATTTATTTTGATGATTCTTCGGTGGACGATAATGACTGAAAGGCGGGAAAACAAATTACCGTATTGACTCTTAGGTGTTGGATGACATAACATATAGTATAGTATAACACTTAGTATGCGGGGCCATAGAAGCAAGGGTAGGAAACGCAATAAATCCTCGCCTTTACTACAATCTTCCCCTAAAAAGACCAAGCCAGTCAACAAATGTCAAACTGAGGTAACGGCCGAGGAACCAACTGAACTAGCCGAACACGATACGTCAAATGAGTCACTGTCACTTCTTAAAACTCCAGTTAGCATCAAACCCACTGATTCCACTTGCATGAATACGCCACTAAGTCCAATAATGCAAGATCCTGAGTTAACACTCCAGAGTGATGACCCACCGGGTATAGCTGCCGAGGCAGCTGCTACTCAGCTACCGCCTCCACCGCCGTCGATGATGAACCCCATGATGTTCAGTGATCAATATACTTTGTCAAATCAAATGTTCGCCCAGTTTCAACAACCGGTTATGCCAGCATTATCAGATCAGGACATTGCTAGAATAGCGCTTGCTGTTAAATCCATGCTGAATGATGAGATAAGTCAGCTTGTCCAGGCCAAGGTTAATTCAGCAACAGCATCTATAAGGTCTGAACTAGACGACCTGAAACAGAAGTACAGCTCACTTAAAGAAGAATATGATGCATTAAACAGAAAACAAGACGACACAGAACAATATTCAAGAAGGATGTGTCTGCGATTAGCTGGTATATCAGAAACACAGAATGAAGATGTTACCAAGGTTGTACTGGACTTTGCCAAGCGAGTAAACGCAAACATCAGCCCCAGCGATATTGATCGCGCGCATCGTGTGGGCAGGTATAACGGAGGGGATGTGGAAAGTGTTACGAGACGTCGTGGTGCGGGTCATCCCGAACCGCGTGAAATAATAATTAAATTTACAAATAGTGTCGCCAGACTAAATTTTCTGCGGGGGCGTGCAAAATTGCGAAATGACAATGTGAGGAATATCTTCATCAACGAGGACCTAACACCTTTCAGAAAAATGTTAGCATATGAATGCAGACGAGTTAAAAGAACAAGCTCTACAATCAAGAAAACATGGGTTTATGCGGGATACCCTCACGTACTTGATACATCTGGGAACAAAATAAAAATTACATGTATGTCTGACTTACAGAGATTTGAGGTGAGAGAAACTGGTAGGCCAGGAAGTGCTTAAGCTATGGTCACGAGATTGGTTTGTACTCTGATGTAAGGACGGGGTCCGGTTATTTCGTGATTACCACGAAACGGCCTGACCCCCTCCGTACATCTTGACAATGCTTCCTGTGATGATTTTTAGTCTCATTACAGACCTCGTCCCAGTGCGACGTCTGTGCAGCGTCGTATCGGCGTTGATGCGACGTCACGACGTTGCATCGACGTAGATGTGACGTTGCACACGCGTTGGGTTCCTGCTGGGGTATCAGTCTCATTCTCTCTTAGAATTTTAGATACTTTATGGTATATTTGTTGAGTGCATCATAATTAACAGTTATATTCGACCTTGGATTCACATGTGTATCAAATGTTTGCATTCAACCAAGTGACCTATGTGTACGTGTAGTACACTCAGGATACAATAGCCCTCTAGAATGTATATTCACAGTAACATGGTGTAACTGAACATAGAGGCTCCATGCTTGCAACGGTACTTATGATAAGCTTATGATGTATATGTGTGTGTGCTTAGCCAGAAAAGTACCTTTACCAAACAGTGTAGGCCCGGATCAGACGCCACGTGGCGGGGCGTTTGATCCGGGCATGCACTGTTTGCCCATGATGGTCCCAAAAAGGGCGCCAGTCAAACATGTACATGGGCCAAGTAGCACTAAACAAACGCTGGCCTCGGTTCTGGCGTGTACACTGGGTTTGTGTGTTTAAGAAGAAATAGGATAAGATATCCAAACATCCTAATTTCCTATCAGAAAACATCCATTCTTGCGATGGATAAACTTTCGCCCTATTTCAACAGGCGTGATTTAGAAATGTTTTCGTTTGTATTAAGGCTTTAAGTTACCGTCGGCGCTTGTGTCATTCTTGTTACTACACAAGGCTTTCTACAAAGCATCGAGCCAAACATTGATCATTGATGAAGTTCAACCAGTTGGCACTTGGTGCGACTGGGCTGTGTGGCCCGACCGGACCTTTATGTCTGTGTTCACCATGACGATTTATTGTGCATCAGTAGTATTTTAATCGTTTTGCCGTATATGGTTGGCGTATTTTATATCGTTTTATCATATGTCGCGGCTGAGAGTGTAATAACGTCATTTGTCACATGGCGTTGATTTGCAGTGGATAACGTCGCGTTATAAATGACGTATAAATGACGTATGACCACAGTGTAATAACACTTTGGCGGGAGAAAGTAACGTCATGATGACGTCCATGTCAATCATGCACTTTCTGTTGAAATACTGTGAACTTTAAAGGCAAAAAGTCGTTTTTAAATGGTCATGAGATGGACGAAGTCTTGCACTCGTGGTCTTTTTGTATGGGGTTTATGAAACTCGCCGAAGGCTCGTTTCATAAATTTCATATGGAATGGCCACTCGTGTGAGATCCTCTGTTCATCACCTGACGTCGTTGATAAGCCGTGAAAAAAGCCATGTGATAAATATCGTGTAATAACACTTTGGTGGGAGCAGGTGGCGTCGTGACGACGTCCATGTCGGCCGTGCACTTTCTGTTGGATGGTTGTCGGCTTTAGAAGCGAGAAAATTCCATTTGAGGTGGTAGTATGATAAACAGAATCTTACACCCGTGGTCGTTTTATATGAGACTTATGGAGCTCGCCGAAGGCTCGTATTCATATGGAACGGCCACTCGTGTGGGATCCTCTGTTTGTCGCATGACGTCGCTGATATACAGTGGATAGCGTCATGTGATGGATGTCGTACGACCGCACGTGTAATAACACTTTTGACATGGCCGTGTGATGGACAGATTCTTGCACTCGTGGTCGTTTCATGTGAAACTTATGAAACTGGCCGAAGGCTCGTTTCATGAGTTTCAAATGAAATGGCCATTGGTGTGGGATCCCCTATTTAATAGATTCCTTAATCCACTAATGGATTAAATATGCAAATTCACAACGTCCTCAGCGACGTCGCATTTACTTATGGTGGAATGCTGAAATTTTTGCATGCATATTGTGGGCGTAAGGTGCGTTTTATAAACAGCATCTTGCATCCGTGCTATGTTTTCGCTGTGCTTATTGAACTCGTGGAGGAAAGAGGCATAGAGTGCTCGCCAAAGCCTAGCTTTTTATCCCTCTTCCTCAACTCGTTGAGGGAATTAATAATGCATGGGCACTCATGTAAGATCGTCCATATATTTATTAGTCTTTTTTGTTTAAATTAAGTTATTTTTATCTGAGCTCGCTTAAATGTAATATCACTGCACCAACACGAAGGTATATCGTGATTTTGACCCCGTCGAACCCCACTATCGTGTATCAGGGCTGGGGTTGTGGGGGTGGATAGTACCGTTCTTGTTCCCGACTCGGGGCACAGGCTGTGGGTGCTCGTCAGAACTGACTGGCGAGTGCACGCGATCTGTGTTTTGTGCGGTCGCGGAAAATGTCTCAGTTTTTGTCTTAGATTGTTCATTGTTGAACAATCATAGTTCCGATGTATTTGAGTTGGCATATGCTTTCATAATGACACTCAAAAGCTTACCTGTTGTATTATCACGTGCCACATATGTAACTGTTAATGATTGTCTCCTTGTAGTATCATATACGAGTATTGTTATGTCTTCGTAGCCCACTGACCTACGTGTAGTCTCTTCCACGACATGTGCGTGATCATCGTGACATAGTGACAGAATCATGTCAATGATAGTCGTATATTCTCAAATATAAAAAAAACACGCCGCTATCTTAATTTGTACAAGACAGGAAACATGAGCCGGTGCGGGATGGGGCCCGCAGTTGGCCCGGTGACGGCTCGAGCCAGCCTGCGCGACAATGCCAATAATAATAATAAAATAAATAAATAAAATATTTTGTAGCTAACACGGGAGACTAACAGGCGATGGCTTGGTCCAGCTGGCTTGATGCGCGACCTGGCCTAGGTCTTCACCGGAATCTCAGCTCTTATGGCGGGGTTTGTTTTGCCTCGGCTCATCGATTCCTGTTACGGGGCATTACAGAATAGGTCCCACGTGTTTAATTGTTCCCAACTATTTTGTACTTGAAAAAGCAGATGCAATTTTTTCGTGATGTATCATACTTTGGTACCAATTCATGACTCTGACGCTCTGGCCTTGTGTTTCGTTTCGACAAGGCGGAGACAAAGAGTCACGATGATGTGAGACACACGTATAGACTAGTGCCAATAAATGGCCTTGCTCGTGAGTAAGACCATGACTTGAACTAGTCCCGAACTTATTTAAATTTCTTTTTTTACCGCGAGACATTAACTTCAATTTGAAGTGTCCTTACGAGGGCATTCCTATACAAATGCATTGATGATTTTTCAGCTGAGGGATGGTGGATCGGGACGTTTTTTCTTATTTGTGCTCGGGGCACGGATTGCTGGGGCTCGGTGGAACCTGAGGCGGTTCTATCGAGTACCAGCGGTCTGTGCTTTTCGGGCGTGAATGGGAGGAATTATTAATACCCCCTCGAACCCCGGTCTTGCTATTTAAGGGTGGGATTTTCGGGTCACAACTATATAGGCATTTTGGTGATGCGTGTTTAATTTTTCTTCTCCATTTGCGAAGGACATGATGTTGTTCTGACAAAACCAAAGGTTTCCTAATTTGTTTTTCCTTATACAACGACTCTTATTAAATGCAACGAGTTTTACTATGCGTTTTAACCCATTTTGTACCAATTGGAATCTTCCTTCGTATATACTGCTTGAGTCCAGTTCAAGATATAGCGTTGAAGGTATTATCGTTCCTATTTAAAAACAATACGTGTGTAAATTCGCTGAGCTTCCAGCAAGCAGTGTAGGGCCCTGATCGGTCCCCACGTTCTGCGGAGTCTGACCTGGGCCTGCACTGTTTGCCAATTACCCGTTTCGGAGTTTCCGGTGCAAAAAGGGTTATAATAATATTATAAGAACTTCATGTACTTACATCTGTATCATGTAGTCCACTGTTGACTTTGACAAATATCTATCTTCATAGACACGCACGGTCTTATGGCTGACCTATTGATTTCACCGATCTTGACTCAAACACGGTAATCTCGTGCTACTGAAGAGCCGCGGCATGGAGAAAACTGCAAAACTTTACTAGCGGCCAGAGGTGCTTAGTCTTGGTCGGGTCTATGCGACCATATGTTGACTTTCGTGAATTTCTCTTTTACCTTGTTTAACGGTATAAATAGAAAATAGAAGACATTTTTTCTCTCTACTTCTTCGTTTGAAGTTACAACACGGATTGCCATGCCCCGGCTCAAAATTGTTCAACTGAATTGTGTTTATACTTGCTTAAATGATTCCAACCGCTATGGTTTCATTATTGTCAAGTATTGGGTAGAGAGATCTTATTTATTTCAGTGGGCGTATAGCGTTGGAACAACACCGGTACAGCATTGATTAGACAGCGACGACGAATCGATGTTGGTTAGGTCTTGTCTCGACGCTGTATGACCGCTGTGACGGAACCGACCAAGCATGATTCTTTTCTCCGTTGACATATTTTTTTATGAAACTGTTTCAGATCTGTTATAGATAGTAAAGATCCAAATAGCAGAATGTTGACTTCTATTGCGAAAACACGCCTGTACAAAGACATTGCCATTAAGATGAAAAATTGTGATATTTTTTTTTTCCGCTCGGAGGGTGGATTGTTGGGGCCCGAGAGGGCCGCGGCTATGTCGAGTACCAGCGGTCTATGCTTTTGGTAAGATGCAGGCAAAATATTGTATACCCCTGTAAGCCCAAGTTCTTCTACATGAGAGTGGGGTTTAAGGGGTCCAAATTATATAGGCGTGTTTTCGCGATGATTGATTAAAAAGCATTTGTCCTTTGTCCTGATTCATTGTGTTTTCACCGGTAACATTATGTTACATTTTGTACTTACTTTTGCTGTTTTTCACTTAACCATTACTTTGCTCCACGGGGAATTTTATTTCTCCTCATTTTTAATGACCATTAGTATAACCATGGACAGGATTCAAACTAAACCAGTGCTAGCGTCGTCCAAATTAACACGTTGGCTAATTGACTGTATTACCTGATTTCAACTAACAAAACGTTCAATCATGGACGACGCTGGTTATCCCAAATATGTGCCCGCATGTTGCTCGCACTAGCCGCATCCACAGGACCTTCTCTTAGAATTGAATGAGTGATATTCAACTTTACAGGATGCGGATAGGCTTACATTACGTTCGCCACTGCAAAGTTAAAGGAATAAAACACATTACGCTTTTTGAATTATTGATAATTCTATCACTTTTACTACAACGATCAGGGGATATCGAACTCAACCCCGGCCCGAATTTATCTCAAACTGAAACTGACTCAATAGACATGGATGATGCATTACTATCAAAATACTTCTCTATAGTTCATTACAACATCCAAAGCATCACTAATAAAATTGATTTGATAGGAACTGAACTAAGAAATTTTTCTATCATCTGCTTAACAGAAACTTGGCTTAACCAAAATATACCCGACGACTCCATAAAACTAGATGGATTCAAACTTTATCGCCGTGACCGAGGTGGAGATAACCACGGAGGGGTATGCGTCTACATTAAGGACAACGTATTTTCCCGTCGTCGGAGCGATCTTGAATTACCGAATATTGAGTGCATCTGGGTCGAAGTCACAGTTCACCACAGAAAATTTCTTCTAGGAACTTTCTATAGACCCCCAAATTTCCCTTCCCAAATCATGTCTGTTATTGAAGATTCAATTAGTCTTGCCTTTGATAGTAATATAAAAGACGTATTTATTACAGGTGACCTCAATCTCGATACCCTAAAAAACGGAACCAACCAAAAAATTTCTGATATCTGTCAACAATTCAGCATAGACCAGATAATAGTGGAGCCAACCCATTTCACTGAGAACTCATCTTCTATTATAGATTTGGTCTTTACTTCCAATAAAAATAGTATACTTTTAAGCGGGGTAGGTGACCCATTTCTCGATCAAAATATTAGGTACCATTGTCCAGTCTATTTTGTATTAAACTTTCATAAAAATGTAGTTCCTGCCTTCTACAGGCATATACGGTTATTTGATCGCGGTGATTATGAATCTTTTACTCGTGATATTCGAGAAACTGACTGGGAAACACTTAAGAACATTGATATAGATATTTATGCATCTAATATAACAAGACGTATCTCAGAACTAGCTGACAAACACATTCCCAATAAAAGAGTTAAGATACGACAATCTGATCCTTCCTGGTTAACAAACGATGCTAAAAAATTAATTAGAAAACGCAAACGTTTATTCAAAAAATTTAAAAGAACAAATAACATAACAGACTTTGAAAGCTATAAACGCGTAAGAAATAATACTACAGCAGAAATTCGCAAGCTTAAACAACAACAAATAGACAAATTGGCGGCAAAACTTAATAATAACGATATAGGACCACGTGACTGGTGGAAGACTCTTAAGCAGTTTATAAAACCTGACCAATCATCCTCAGTCCCTCCGTTATACAAAGATGATACTGTCTACACAGAAGAGGTTGACAAGGCAAGGCTAATGAACGATTTCTTTGTAGGACAAACTGAGCTGGACGAAACAAATGCCACCTTATCATTTGACTTTCCCCCTCCTGGACATAGCTTGAGTTCTGTCTCTACTTCACCCTCCGAAGTTGAATCCGTTTTAAAATCCTTAAAATTAGGCAAGGCAACGGGCCCCGACTCTATAAACAACCGCGTATTGAAGGAACTAGCTCAACCTCTTTCTTTTCCTCTTAGTGATTTATTTAACTTCTCGTTAACCTCTGGCAAGGTACCTTTGATATGGAAGGAAGCAAATGTAACTCCTATTTTTAAAAAAGACGACCCCTCAGTTGTTTCTAATTATAGGCCTATATCTCTTCTCAGTGCTGTAGGCAAAGTCTTAGAAAAAATAGTTCATAAACATTTATTTAATTTCATCCGAGATAATGACATACTGACAACATTGCAGTCAGGATTTATTCCCGGTGACTCTACAGTCAATCAGCTTGTAGATATATATAACACTTTCTGTCAATCTCTTGACCAAGGCAAAGAAGTTCGCGCAGTGTTTTGCGATATAAGCAAGGCATTTGATAGAGTGTGGCACCGTGGCCTTCTCTATAAGCTCGAATCTACTGGGATATCTGGCTCTTTCCTGGCGTGGCTTAAGGACTATTTGGAAAACAGGAAACAGAGAGTGGTATTACCTGGATCTGCTTCTTCCTGGGCACCTCTTAAAGCAGGTGTACCACAGGGATCTATTTTAGGACCTATACTTTTTCTTATCTTCATCAATGACATTGTAGACGATATTAACTCTTGTATACGGCTCTTCGCCGACGATACCAGCCTTTATATTATTGTAGACAACCCTATACATGCGGCTGATGAATTGAATGCAGACCTTGCCAAAATACATTCGTGGGCGACTAAATGGCTTGTATCTTTCAACCCAGCGAAATCTGACTCCATGGTATTATCACGGAAACATAATAAACCCCTTCATCCACCGCTTAACATGAATCAACAATTAATTAATGATGTGGACTTCCACAAACACTTAGGTCTCACCTTCTCAAAGGACTGCTCCTGGCACGAACATATAGAACTTGTTAAAGCAAAAGCATGGTTTCGCATAAATATTATGCGTAGACTGAAATTCCAGCTTGATAGAAAGTCTCTTCAAACTATATTCATATCTTTTATAAGACCACTTTTAGAATACGCCAATGTTGTTTGGGATAACTGCACTCAGCAAGAGTCAAACGACTTGGAAAAAATCCAAAATGAAGCTGCTCGTATTGTCACGGGAGCAACTAAACTTGCATCAATCCAATCACTTCTATCGGACACAGGGTGGGAAAGTCTTGCATCGAGAAGAGAAAAACACAAACTCATCCTATACTATAAGATGGTTAACAATATTACCCCCGAATACCTCTCTTCACTTGTACCACCAACTGTAGGCAGTATATCTCGATATAATTTGCGTAATGAGACAAACCTTCAGACAATCCCTGCAAGATCCCAGCAGTACTATAATTCATTTCTTCCTTCATCCACGCGAATTTGGAATAATCTTTCGGAAGATATTAAGAACTCACCGTCTGCAGCAACTTTTAAAAATAAACTTAATAATAATATTAACAAGCCCCCACAATACTACCAATCTGGTTCACGACTAGGACAAATATATCATGCTCGAATACGACTGAACTGTAGCTCCTTAAGCCAACACCTTTTTCAGAAAAATATTATTGACAGTCCTTTATGCGAATGTGGCGCAGTTGAGGACACTTCACATTTTTTCTTTATATGCAACCGTTTTGGACAGATCAGGCAAGAGCTGCTAAATAGAGTCTCGATATATTGTCAACCAACAGTAAATATTTTCTTATATGGTAGCACTGACCTGTCAGACGACCAAAATAAAGATATCTTCTCAGCGGTGCAAGATTACATATTAAAATCTAAACGCTTTTGATTTAGTTCGATCGACTGTTTATACCCATGCATCAACTTTAAAAGTAATTACCTCTGACCACATGTGTTTATATGGTATAACTAAGATAAGGAAAATTTAGATACGCTACTTCCAAATGCGGTGAACTCTTACACATATGTTGAACAGCATGAAATCCAGCTTTTTACAGGTTTTTTGTTGAATGTTGTCCATAACATAATGCCTTCTTAATTATTACAAAAAATGCAAGCATGTTCCACTCCCCGTGGAGCCCCTTCTAACTATCTGTTACATTTATGTTTAAACAGTTACAAAAGTGTGAGGAATTTCATAATTATTGAATGACAATTACAATAAGATTGTACATATAATAGTATTGCAAACACTTGGGATACAGATTCGAATAAGTCATTTGACTTTTTTCTGAATCCCATTTGTATAGTCATTGTACTGTAATCGTATTATATTCTGTTTTGTATACTCTTCATGTATTATGCAAATAAAATAAAGTTTAAACCAACAACAGCTAGAAACTAAAAACAGGAAGATTTTCATCTATTCTCCGCAACATTTGTTTGTGTCTCATAAGGATCAACACTGTTTGCCGAAAAGTCTTTCCGTATTTGGTAGGCACCACGTCACAACCGTGTTCGTGACGCTGATGATGCAGCTGACGTCATCCACGTCGCTCAGGCCGCTATAACGTGTGGCGACCAAATACTCCCACTTATCATCATCACGCTCTTGTTATGTACATATATGTATAGACCGAGTTCTCAAACAGAAACGGCATCATTACAAAATGAACTCGTAATCCTTCTTAAACAAAATTATTTCTACTCAACATGAACATGCTCGTATGATCAAATTCTTCACGGTTCATCATCACGGATAACCCGACTGGCTCTTGTAAGAGTTTGCCCTGATGATGAAGATATGGTTAAACCCGTCTTAATTTTACGTCCCCTCTACACCTATTATCATATAGAGACGGGACCACGGTTTTCTAAACACTGCTAGTCAAAAGTTATGGATCGAACAAGTGACCCGGCGTTAATTAATTATATTCTACAAAAGGGGTCTATAAAACCCTAAATGAATCTAGAATGAGCGGGTGTCCAAACTTTACGTCTCATCAACATCTAGGGTCAGAATGAAACAGGACCCCGCTTAAAAGACTCATTCTACTTCTGGAGAAGCCTGGGATCGATCCTGCGACCTCTAGCTGACAAAGCTAGTAGCCTAATCACTACACCACAGAGGCTTCAAAAGTGAATCCAGAATAGGCTTCAGAAAGTTGGGATATACTAGAAGTAAACCCCTCCAAAACCTACAAGCATGTTCATACCAAATATAATACTAAACAAATTGAACATACAGTTCTACATTCATTCTCTATCCCGCCACGATGTTGTGTTCATTTTTTTCGCACTTGACGTGCTGCTGAATAATATTCGTTTTTCAGTGTTTTTATATCTATGAATACTACCGGAAAAACATGCATACTCGTGCTAGCTAGCTAAGACCGTGACAAAGTGAAGATACCGTCCACAATCATAGCCATATAGCAAAATCGAGTAGATAATTGATTCACGTTAAAATAGTATTTCCCTAGGAAAAAAATTATGAAACTTCCCTATAAATCAATGGTATAACTCCTGTCTGTATGAACACCCACAACATCGTGACTGGCATGAAAATTATATATGGCACAATTTGGCGGTTGGGGATTTTTTTTTTTGGCAAATTTTATAGAAAGCAGCCTTATAGCGGCCAAGTGTATGGTAAACAAATCTCCACAAACCACTCATGCATACATCGTAAGATATGTGCGTGACTTGTGCATGGAGCAGCATATTTTGCCTAACGTATTTTACCTAAAATATTTCACTCCCATCGCCTTGCCATATACCTACTGATATAATTTGGATGTGCGTAAGCACCAGAGAGGTTTCCTATTCCATCTCGTTACACCCTGTCATGACTTACATTATTCTAATTAGTGAGCAAAAAAAAACAACAACAAAAAAACAAACAAGAAAACAACACTCGTAAACGCCATCTTAAATTAAAAATGCCGACAAAAGCCAGCACATCATGTGGTCCAACGATTCACCAGAAAATTAATTGATACCTCCGTAGGATGGAAAGCGTTTAGGTAGCTTTGCACTAAATACGGGAGGTACTGGATTTTATCACTTTGGGACAGAGCTTTTAGTTGCAGTCTAAATACCAGGCAGGCTTCCATTGGATAAATATCCCATGTTTCATTTCAATGTGAAAAAAGAATAGTTATAAGGAAATAAAATGATGTGCGTTTTATAATTATATCTGCAAGCTCAAAGAAATTGTTACTGATTTTATATTGTCACCTCTCCTTTAAAAAGCCGGCTTGTATTCACTGCGAATCTGCATGTAAACAAACATGGCGGACCATAACTTGAAAAGGAGACGTGCAACATGTGGATTTTTTCTCATCAACTTGTTGTGCTAGGATGGCTCTATAAATGAGTAAGGTTTGAAATCTTTTGTATGTGTAGTTTTGTGGGAGCATGTAAAAGGTTACTATTGTCGCCGATGGAAAATATTTAGTGGTAAGCTCTCTATGCCAAAAGTAGAAAAATTAGCCCCACACTCCAGTTTTCAGTCATTTAATACATCATATTTTCACACATTGGTAGGTTCTATCCAGTTCTGTATCATAAAATGGATATTCCTGGCATGTGGTTTGCCACAGAAACTGTAAAAAAGTGTAAGGTTAGTGGTAATTAAGTCTATCTGGGTGTATTTTTGCTTCTGAACTGTGCATTGGGGGGGGGGGGGGGGTTACTTTAAAGCCACGATAATCGATTGTTATTGGGTTTGTTATGGAAAAAAAGCTTACAGTAAGTGTATAGCCGGATACACAAGAGAAAGAATCTACTCCATCTGGAATTTAACAGTAAGGTTACATGGTTTATGGCCTTGGTCTCTAGCCAAAGCAAAACTTCAAAATTGTCTCTGCTGCAATATCGCGATAAGTTTTCTCATCTATTATTGGTTCTAATTGATTAGATCATGTTAAAGGATCTGAACAGATATGTTTTCACTGTTTCACATGGTGTTAAGGCATTTATAATCATTTTTGTCAAAGTTTTATCACCAAAATATCCTCAAAATGCCATTTTTACATACAATAGGGGGTATAGGTGTGAAATCAGCCATAAATACCAGTTGGTATGCTATTAAGGCATAGTTTAGTGCATTTTAGGATTGAAGTGTTCCAAAGACATAGAAGAACCACTTATGCAAGCCGGTGTCTGGGTTCATTCCAGAAAGAGGTAAAATTTGCGCTTTTTCACAAAATATGGTTTGTTCGGCTTTCATTGTAGAATCTGAAAGCGATAACGTTTTCGCAACTTTCAAAGATTCTTTGCCACTGAACATTTATTATGCATGCTTAAATTATTAGATATGATCTAAATTTCTATTTGACAATGCTTTTGATGGACCATAAAGACAATAAGGGTTTGGTATAGGTAGCTTTGCACTAAATACGGGAGGTACTGGATTTTATCACTTTGGGACAGAGCTTTTAGTTGCAGTCTTAATACCAGGCAGGCTTCCATTGGATAAATATCCCATGTTTCATTTCAATGTGAGAAAAGGATAGTTATAAGGAAATAAGATGATGTGTGTTTTATAATTATATCTGAAAGCTCAAAGAAATTGTTGCTGATTTTATATTGTCACCTCTCCTTTAAAAAGCCGGCTTGTATTCACTGCGAATCTGCATGTAAACAAACATGGCGGACCATAACTTGAAAAGGAGACGACAACATGTGGATTTTTTCTCATCAACTTGTTGAGCTAGGATTGCTCTATAAATGAGTAAGGTTTGAAATCTTTTGTATGTGTAGTTTTTGTGGGAGCATGTAAAAGGTTACTATTGCCGGCTATGGAAAATATTTAGCGGTAAGCTCCCTATAAAATCTATCAGCAACACTAACAGTTAGTTCTACATATATAACAAAGTTCATGTCCGCATTCAGGCTGTACGTAAGTGCATATTATATTTTAAATGAGTGCCGTTTAAAAATATTCACAGCTGCTGCATCCCTAGCTAAATTCCAAAACTTCACCCCAGTAACAGTTCTAGGAGTGACGCAGGGAGTGTTCCTACTACTAGTAGTACTACTGATTATCTGTATGATAAGAGGAGGGAAATTGCAAAAATTATTTCATCGAAACTCAGGTGAGTATACATAATTCAAAATGGCTCGACTTAAGTTTGAGGCGGGGCACAGTATTTCCTACAATATACTTGTGCGGCCAAATCGCGATGGAGGTAAGGGCGAGGGTTGCCGCTACTTGAAATCGATTTAAGCCCCCCCCCCCCCCACACACACACACACACACACAGCGGAATTCGAGTCACTGACCGTCTTATGGCGATTTCTTCTATCGCGGTTTATATTTGTTATGGTTTGTCTTTGAGTGTTTGCATCGCTTACATTTGTTTTGTTTGTTTTGGAGAGCCAACTGGCCATTCTGTTTTTGGCTATCCGCTATTGATGTTTCCATTAGGGTCTAGTTATTTCATGTTTGTGTTTCTTTCCTTTCGTGTCTCTGATGGGAACTTTTGGTTTATTGTATCGATTCCTGATCACTGGCATCACTTCTATGTTTCCTATGAGACGACGTGCTGTCTGTACCAAACAAGTGCGGCCACAATGAAGTCATGTCGAAATTATGTGCAAGAGTGTGAAAAGTACTTATGGGAAAAGAGAGAGGAGAGCTCGCCACGACCTATGACATCATCAGAAACATTGCTTTAACATACCGAATAGGACATTCTGTCTCCTATTGAATTTTGGTCGACACAAAGTAGAAGTGGAGGCAATGATCAGAATTCGATACAACTGACCCACAGCTCCCATCAGAGACACCAAAGGGAAAGAAACACAAACATGAAACAACAGACACTAATGGAAACATCAACAGCGGAAAGCCAAAAGGACAGTTACTTTCCCACAAAATGGCCAAAAATGCTATCCAAAATTAAATTATATAAGCCACATAAACATCCAAAGACAAACCACAACAAAAATAAACCGCGACAGAAGAATCGCCCTGGAACGGTCAGCGGAAACGAATTCCACTGTGGGGCTTATATCGATTTTACGTGGCCACAATTCTCGCCCTTTCTTCCATCGCGATTAAGACAATTAATTTGTTCTGTCCGCATGCAGTCCTCCTAACTCATCTCCGGGAACGCAAAAATCAAACAACTACAGGGATGAAACAACGGCGAGGACTTGACAGCACGAAACAAATGAAATGCTGGAGCAAAAGAAAACCAACAGTTAGACTCCGATGGGCCCGACCAGAGCCAGAGCATCAGATACCAGCCAACATACAAGACTGATTGGCCCAAAAGATCAGTTTCTAGGGTGAAGTGTTCTTCCCTACCCTCTTTTTAGTATCCGGCAGTTTTAAGAATATAGCACACATACTATCTAAACCACTCGCTTGTTTGAGATCAAGCTATAGTTACGGCTTCCGTAAAAGCACTTTCCAAATGAAATGTTTGATGGAACCAAAGTAATATTTCATGTGCTTGTTATCTAGTATTTTGGATAGCCTATTGGCCATTTTGCAGGAAAGTAGCAGTCACTTTGGCTTTCTGCTGTTGATGTTTCCATTAGGGTCTATTGTTTCATGTTTGTGTTTCTTTCCCTTTGGTGTCTCTGATGGGAGCTGTGAGTTAATTGTATCAATTCCTGATCATTGCCTCCACTTCTACTTTAACAAGTATTCACATTTTATGTGATTCAGCAACAGTAAAAATCAAAAGGGCCAAATACGCTCCAGCCCTGTCCAATATAGAGTAAATTATAAAAGACTCATTATGCTGAATTGTATCAAGATAGGTTTTCTCTTTCTAGATACTCACCGAGATGTACAAACAATCGAAATGACAGCAAGGAACGGGTAAGAGTTTTCCTTCATTCATGCAATGGACAGTTCATATCCGTGCGTTTGTCATGAACATTCCCGATCTAGAGTCAGAAAAATCCTTTTTCAGGACAAGATTGGATACAACATAAATGTTATACGACAGACAGCATGTATGGTAGTTTGCCCAATCACGGTTGATAACCGTTCTTCCCTTTTTAATTGCACACCGGTGAGTCAGGCCTCAGATTCTATGACGGTTCCAGTGTAAAGGCTTACTGAGAATTAGAATTTAATTTTAAGTAATGTTGGTTGGTGCCTTATGCTCTGTCTCTGCTCAGGGATCCTCATCGTTGTTTCATATCTGTGTTCTAGGAGTTGTTGCACTGATGAGTTAGGAGGCCTTCGTACGGACTGAACAAATTATTTGCTTAAACCGCGACGGAAGTACGGGCGAGGATTGTTGCCACGTTAAAACGATTTAAGCCCACCAGTGGAATTCGTTTCACTGGCCGTTCCAAGGCGGTTCTTCTTTGAGTGTGTGTATCGCTTATATTATTTTGTTTTGGATAGCCAATTGGCCATTTAATGGGAAAGTATCTGTCCTTTTGGCTTTCCACTATTGATGTTTCCATCAGGGTCTAGTTATTTTATGTTTGTGTTTCTTTTCCTGTGTTGTCTTTGATGGGAGCTATGTGTTAATTGTATCGATTCCTGATCATTGCCTGTACTTCTATTTTGCTTTTCACATCGTTAACCCTGATATTAAGATTCTCAGATTTGGATTTTAGCCCTAGTAATTTGTGTAAATTGTCGAAGTAATACCCTGTCCGACTTACAGTTCCGCTTCTGTCATTGTGAAAGTAGTTATTTTACAGTTTTATTTGTTGCATTGTTTGAAATGACGACATATGCTTGTTTGATTGTGATGGTTTATTTTTGTTCTGTTATGCATTGCCACATTTTTTTTACATCACGAAAACACGCCTATATAATTTTGACCCCCTTGAACCCCACTTTTATTTAGTAAAACTGGGGTTTACAGAGGTAAAGTAGAAGTAAAACAAAGATCCGGAATTGATACAATTAACTTACTCCACCCATAAAAGACACCAAAGGGAAATAAATACAAACATTAAGCGACACGACCATAATGGAAACCTAAACAAAGGAAGGCCATAAGGACAGTTACTTTCCCACAAAATGGCCATATGGCCATCCAAAATAAAAAGACAAAAGTGATACACACAGTAAGTAACAAACAACAACATAAATAAATCGCCACAGAAGAGCCGCCTTGGAACGGTCAGTGGAAGATTTCCACTGGGGGGCTTAAATCGATTTTACGTGGCCACAAGGCCTCCTAACTCATCAGTGCAACATCTCCGTGAACACAAAAATCAAAGAACCTCAGAGGTGAGACAACGGTGAGGACTCGACAGCAAGAAACCACTGAAATGCTGGAGCAAAAGAAAACCAACAGTTAGACTCCGATGGGTCCGACCAGAGACAGAGCATCAGGCACCAACCAACATTACCTTGAATTAGATCTCTCTAATTCTCAATAAGCCTTTACGTTGGAGCCGTCATAGAATCTGAGGCCTGACCCACCGGCGTGCAATTAAAGAGGGAAGCAAAGTTGCCAACCGTGATTGGGTTAACTACCATGCATGCAGTCTGTCGTATAATATCCATGTTGTACCCAATCTTTTTATATCGAAGAATGATTTTACGAAATTGGGTGCTGAAGTCATTGCGGTTATATATTTTTCTGAATTTATATACTAAGGCACCATAAAATTCGGGTTCCGATAGACCTTGTTGCAGAAGAGATTTAAGTCCAATATTGAATTTTGAAATTAAATCAGAATGGCGTCTATAAAATTTTGAAAAGGCTTTGCGTAGTTTATGGTACCGATAACCCTGATTAAGGAGTTTAGCCGCCGTTAATAATTTATTACGAGTGTTGAAGTCAGTTACATGACTGCACACTCTAGCAAATCGAATTAATTGCGAAATATAAACGCCATAGGATGGCGCACGAGGAACATCACCATCCAAAAAAGGAAAATTTACAATCTCAAAATCAAAGTCATGGTGTTTATCATAAATTTTGCACGAAACAAATCCATCTACAATAGATAGATGTAAATCCAAAAATGGGGCCTCGGTATCAGAAGAATTTGCTTTATTTATCTGAAGTTCTGGGGGGTAAATCTGACTGATTAAACCATCAAAATAGGTATTATCAATATTTAATAAATCATCTAAATATCTAGAAGTGGAGCTAAAAGCTTCAATAATTTCAGATTGGTTATCAATGGAAAGCGACAAAATGAAGTCTCTTTCATAACAATACAAGAACAGATCAGCCACAAGAGGTGCGCAATTAGTACCCATCGGAATACCCACAATTCGTCTAAATAACTTAGTACCGAATCTATTATAATTATTGTCAAGTATCAAGGTGAGGGCATCACACACTTTCTGACATGACCAAAGTGTATAATTCTTATGCTCTTTAGAAGTGAAAAATGCATTTCTGACATTACATGCAAGATAGAGAGAATCTTCCCTGTGAAAAGCCCATTCAATTAAATCATTAAGCTTTTCTTTTATAAGATTATGAGGAAGTGTAGTGTAAAGAGTGGAAAAATCGTAAGTAGACAGACTAGAAGCACGAAAATGTCTGGATTTTAATTTATTTAAAACCTCATTCGAATTTTTTATAGACCAAAACAGATTTCTTCCTGATCTTTCAAAGACTTTATCACAATATTTAATTACATGCGTTTTAATAGCAGTAAGACAGGAAGTTAATAATTTAGAAAGTTCAGTGGTAGTGCAACAGCTAGAATTTGCAATAAACCGTGCTTTGTAAGGTCTTTTATGAAGTTTTGGTAACCAGTATAGCGTAGGAAGCTTGTCCAGGCATTCGTTAACACACACAGCAAACTTGGTGGCTGAAAGACAAACATGTTTATCTACTATAGCTCTCTCTTCAGCTAAAGGCTGAAGTTCATAGGCCTTAGTACCACCAAGCTCCTGCTTAAGCGTGTTAACATAGTGGAGCCGTCACACAACGACGACGTTGTAAGCGGCCTTGTCTGCAGGGGCCAAAACAAACTTCTTATGAAATTCTTGAATACCTAGTTTAAGATGACGTAAAGACGTCTTGGGCTTAGGAGGTAATAAGTTAGTATTTTGAGAATAGAAAGAAATGCGTTTATTCACTAGTTTTAAAATGCTAAGTTTCCAGTCCTTAAGAGCTTTATGCTCAACATACTCTCGCTTACACCATCGATTATAGAAGCCTCCGTGGTGCAGTGGTTACGCTACTTGCCTTGTAAACAGGGATCGCAGGATCGATCCCGGGCTTCTCCAGACTTTCGGATGAGTCTTTAAACCGAGGTTCCGTCTCCGTATGACCTTAGCTGTTGGTGGGACGTTAAACTAAAACTCACTCACTCACTCACGCACACCATCGATTACCGAATTCATTCAAGGAAGCAGCGATTTCATCTCTACATTTACTGAAATCAATTTTAGAAGGAAACCGATATTTCGGTCCTTTAGAAATTATATTCCTTATGCTAGAATCAGGAATAATTTTCAAATTGCCAGTAATTACATGACCAGCAGCAGGATAGCAATACTTTGAGTTTTTACAATCACATGAATCAGGAGTATTAGTATCAATATCAAGATCTGAAACAAGTTTATTGAAATTAAAAATGATAGATCTAACAGGTTTCTTATATTTATAGCAAATTATAGGTGTTTCAGTATTTTGAAAATAAGCAGGAATGGAAGAAAGCACCGATCTCTCACGGAAGATACTGGGCAAATCTATAAAATCCATACCCTTATTAATGAAGGATATTTTGAAGAAATGGCGTTTATGATTAATTTCAGCATCAATGTAAGGACGGAGAGTATGCTGAGTATAGCCTCTAGTTAAGAGAGCCGCATCATATAACTGATGATAACTATCGTAGTATTTATTCCCTCGGTGTCCAATAGACGTAAAAAAAGAAACGGGTAATGAACTTAAAAATGAAAGCATAGAGTGGAGTCCATGATTTGATAATATAATTGACAGTCACTTCAGTCTAGTATTGTTTCGTTTAAACGCACGTGATTTACGTTTAAAGTTACCATTTTTCCTGGTGCCGTGAGATCTAGTTCTGCGTTTTCGACATTCCAGGAGTGAGAAAATATCAAAGTCCGGCATTCTGGAAATATTACCCTCATGATAAATGTTGTCATTAAATCCCAGTGGAAAAGGGGTCTGTAAAAATTTAATCCATTTCAGTTCAGCTTCATTTCTTTTGATTATTTTGAATCTAGATGTAGAATTTGCATCGTAATAAAGTTTTTCCACTGGTTGTATAACAATGTTATTTACAGAATGACCTGTACGTCGAAAGTGACGGTACATGAAAGTGTCAGTTTTCTTAGGCTTACTCATTCTACGATAATGCTCGTTCAATCTAGTTTTAAGCATGCGGTTAGTTTGACCGACGTACTGCATATTACAGTTTGCAGCACGTCAAGTAATTAGATAAATTAAATCTGTAGACTGTCATGTCAAATCAGACATGTTAACTACAGAGAAGCGTCTACCGTTTACAGATGAAGTAACGGTAGACGCAGTGCTTAAATGCGAACAACATCTGCACCTCTTGGCATTGCACTTAGAAATACTAGGATACATTCCACTTCTTTTCCACGGATTAGTATATTTTCGAAGGATGGGCGATTTGAGAGGAGATAGTCTTATACGAAGACCACTCCCAAAAACATTGGTATTGCCTGCTCCTTTGAGATTAACTGAAGTTACAGAATACAAATTTAAGGGTCTAACCAATACCGAAGGCAACATAGTATTAAAATTCTTAATAGAATGGGGAATCCGTACAGAAGAAGCAGAGTGTAACCTAAGGGGTGATATTGATATTTTAAATGTATTTGTGATACTCATTTGGGTTAATAAGGTTGTGATACCGTCAAAACTAAAGCGATGTTCATACCGGTTATTAAATAAATAAATAAAACAGCATATAAAATTACTGAAGAAGATTCCATCGAATAGAAGCCCACAAAACATCTTAGTCTACTTAAAGTACAGGGATGTCAAACAAGCAGTTGTTATACAACGAGGAACGAACATCGGTTTAATAATGACCTTCAGCAGGTATCTAAAGGATGTCAATTGATGGAACAGTGAAAAGCAATTGCATAAGCAATCCCTGAGGATTGGAAAAATAAGAGCATTAAATGCATGTACGGGGAGACCTTAATTTCCTTATGACGGCTCTAAGATATACATTGTGGGTACTCGTTAGAACCGCCTCGATGCGGCGGTTCTAACGAGTACCCACAATCTATATTTTGAGCAGAAATGAGAAAAATATCACAATTTTTCTTCTTATTATTGTCATTTTTTCGCCGATACAGATTACAATGTATTTATATAGGCATGTTTTCGTAATGATTGCTCGAGACTCGAACGACGAAAGTCTCGCGACTGTCAGGAAAGGTGATGAGTCAAAATACTGACTTGCTTCTTAGAAAAAGAATTAACTTGCATTCAATAATCAATTCTCTCTCTTCCAACGTTTGAGGATGTGGTAAATATAATCTCATATTTAATTTTACTATTGGCCAAAGATAAAAATAACATCGGAACTATTCTTTTCAGTTGCAAGGAATTTCCAAACGGGGTTAGAAATGGCACAGTGATCTGAGACAGACAACTAGGTTTTCGCAGCATTATCTTCCTGCATACGAATTAAAAATAGAATCTACGATTCGTGTTCATTAATTATTCAGTTCATTAAACTCGATAGGAAAACTGAAAATAACTCAAAGTAGACCGTTGTTTTATCAAATATGACTTGGCGATGGCAACGTTTTTACCATCAACGACGCTGTTCCCTTGTTAAAAGAAAACTGTGCGCAAGTGGTATCATGTTCGAGTTTAGTTTTTTTTTCAAATCAGAATGTTTCTTCAAATAATGGATAGAAAATTTTGATTTGTTTGGTTGTTTGATTTGAGGTTTAACGTCCCCGTCAACACTGTAAAGGTCATTTTGGAGACGTTGCTTCCAATTCTGTGGGACTTTACCCGGCATTGAGATGAAATGATTTCTCAAGCCCTGCCGCCCAATGAAACCAATAGGGTTTATAAGCATTCCGTTTGTAATCTTTAGGTATCGATTCATGATCATTGCCATTGGCTCGCACCGCTTTGCCTGGGCAGGCTCAGATCCTCTAAGCGGTTTACCAGTACTCGTGTTCGGTCGGTTTCAGCTCTGCGTGGAAGCACCATGCAGTTCATCTATTTCTTCAAGCCCCAATGGGCGGGGGCCGAATGGATAGAAGATGTTAACATAAATAGCAAATGTAATTAATTTAACAGTAATGCAAGTATGAACCAATCGGCTTACAAGCAAGTAAGTGAAGTCATCGATTCTGTAAGGCCCGCACAGCCTTTATCGATTTTTATCATATGACGTCGCGTCTGAGAGTGTAATAACGCCATGTATTATTTTCGATAATCCACTAGTGGATTAAATATGCAAATTAGCTAGATACGTCCCGTAACGTTACATGTACGGCGTCCTTAACGACGTCGCTTTTACTTACGGTGGAATATTGACATTTTTGTAAACAAACATGAATAAAATGCCTTCTAAATGTCATATGATAAATAGAATCTTGCATTCGTGCTCATGCATTATTGAATTTATTAAACTCGTTGAGAAAAAGGGATAAAATGCTCGGCAAAGCCTCGCATTTTATCCCTTTTCCTCAACTCGTTTAATAAATTCAATAATACATGAACACTCATGTAAGATCCTCTATGGAGACGCTTGTAAGAAAAATAGAAGTGAAGGCAATGATCTTGAATCGATACCTAAATGATTCAAATTACAGAACGGTAAATGCAATTCTTGAGGATTGGGAAAAATAAGATAATTAAATGCATGTACAGGGAGAACTTTTACAGCCATCACACGGCACAAACAAAACAGCTCTGATATTCAAAGTAATGATCATTGAAGGCAATCATCAGGAATCGATACCTAAAGGATGTCAAATTACCGAACGGTAAATCAACCGACGCCCGATAGTGGTTTTATATTGCATTTTAGCGTAACATTGGTCTGCTTTACTTCTAGGAATAACAGTTATGAAGAGCTGGGACACACTACAGACAGCAGACAGAATTACGATACTGTTAATGTAGGCAAGTACATGTATGAAAGGCCTTCCGCATCAAATGTAGCTAAATTAAGGCATCAAATGCAGCTAAACTATGGAACCAAATGTATAAAATAGAAGTGATGGCAATGATCAGTAACCCGGAGCTCCCATCAGAGACACCAAGGGAAAGAATCACAAACATGAAATAACTAGACCCTAATGGAAACATCAATAGCGGAAAGCCAAAAGGGCTGTTACTTTCCCACAAAATGGCCAATCGGCTACCCAGAACAAAAAATATAAGCAATATACACACGCACATAAAAACATGTAAAGCAGAAAGCTTAACTGTGTGTATCATAATGCACTCAAACTATGACATCAACTTAACTGAATTTGTTATCAATAAAAATGAATTAGCATTGCTTATGAGATAACCCCGCAATTAAAGGTCAATAAAAAGAAAAAACAAAGTATTATGGATATTAACGACGTACAAAGGGGAATAATTATAACAGTGATGGTCCCTTGGCCTTTTCTGTAGCAGCAATATCTCATGATTGTCAACATTTATGACCAGCTTCCTAATATAAGTAATCAAGATATGCAGGAAAAACAGATTTCAAGAACCACAAAGGAGAATAACTATACAAGTCTTTGATCTATGGACCCTGATTTTTCCCTGTCAACAAAAGCTTATCAATATTAAAATTTATGCAAAATATGATAAGATTCCTAAAATTGTTAAGCAGGAAAAACAAGTGTAACGTATACCAAAGTGTCAAAGGCAACTTTCAAAGAATTGCAAAGGAAAATAACTATATCAGTAATGATCATTTGATCTTTCTTTTTCTGTATCAGTAACATCTAACAAATATCAACATCCATGCATTATTGTTTGACACAAAATTGTCCCGTATATTAAAATGAAAGTCTCCCTCATTCTGTATTGTTAATTGACACACAATTGCCCAGCAAATTTAAATGAAGGTCTCCCTCTTTCACATGGTGTTGGTTCTTTTGTTCACCGTTTGGAAACTCAGTAACAGAATGCACCCGAATGATGGAAATGAGATGTGCAGGATTGCAAAAGAGAAACACTATTCTTATAATCTTGTACGGAGACATTGAAACTAACCCGGCCCAAGGTTTCACTGTGAACTGTGCAAGTTTATTTCATGATTCTCAGAAATGGATAGAATGTAAGGATTGTGAAAAGCATTTTCTTTCCTCATGTTCTGAATGGGATAAAACATTTGCTAGGGGTTGGATTTGGAGTTTGAACATGATTTTGCAAAGATTGCAAATTCAAAGTGAAGGTAGTGATCAAGAATCGATATAATTAATATCGATACTTTCCCACAAAATTGCCAATCGGCTATCCAAAACAAAAAATATAAGCGATACTCACGCCCAAAGACAAACCATAACAAAAATAAACCGCGACAGAAGACCCTCATTCTTGGAACGGTCAGTGAAACGAATTCCACTGGGGATGGGGGCTTGGGGGTCTTAAATCGATTTTACGCGTTCGCATTCCTCGCACATACTAAATGACACGATCGAAAACTTCCAATTATTTAGAGAGCAGCTTGATCGCACAGCATAAAGGTAAACATCGTCCGACAGTACATCTTCTAGGTGACTTCAACTTCATAGACATTGTTTGGCCCGACAGGCTCAGTAAACAAGGCGCGATGCTTAGTCTGTCCGAATTACAAAAATTAATTGACATTATGAACGAACATGGCAACAAAATGTTAACTTCCGTAATTGTGATACGATTCTTACAATTTCACCAGGACAATTGGAAGATATTCACTCTCCAGACAAACTAAGTGATCATGATATGGTTTCCGGATTTTTAAAAATCTTCATTCCACAGATAAAGGAACCTCGTAGGAAGCTTTACTTATATCAAAAAGGTATCTATCAAATTAGGAGGAAGGATGCCCCTAACTTTGCAACGGAGAAATACTTTTATGGTCATTCATATGTTCGGTCTGTCCAGGAGAACTATGTTTTAATAACTTCTTTCATTCAGGCTTCGTCTGAAAATCATATCCCCTCCAAAACTAGCAGGGCTGTATCTTCAATTCCTTGGATCACACCAGAAATAAGAAGAAAGATTCGGAGACGGAATAAGTTTCATCCGAAGGCAAAAAAGTTGGGAAGTGGTAAACCGTGGGCAAAATTTGAAAACTTGAGACGAGAAATTGGGAATGACATAAAAATCAGCATGATTTGTTTGTTAATAACTTGGTAGTTGATGTAAAGGCAAATCTCAAAGACTTCTAAAATATATCAATAGCCCGAAGAAAGACAGTGTCATCATCGGGCGATATAAAGTTACTTAAAGGCTTGAATCCATCTAAAGTAGAAAGAATTTCAAAGATCAGGAATCGATAGAATTAACTTACTCCACCCATCAAAGACACCAAAGGGAAAGAAACACAAACTTGAAGCGACCAGACCATAATGGAAACCTAAACAAAAGAGGCCATAAGGACAGTTACTTTCCCACAAAATGGCCAAATGGCCATCCAAAATAAAAAGACACAAGTGATACACACAGTAAGTAACAAACAACAACATAAAAAAAGGTTTCTTTTAAAAGGAAAGGCTTGCCCGGTTTTAATGGTACTGTTCATGGTGTAAATGAAGCCATATTGCCGCCACATGGATGTACGAGTTGATGTAGATGAAAGTACTGGTGAGGAAGGAAATTGCACTGTTTTTGTTAATGGGACATAGACTTTTGATGCAGTGTACTCAAAGGCAGTATATGGTTTATCTACACATTGGAATGGACAAATCCGTGAGATGTCAATTTTCTATGTGGCACTACCCTGACATTTATTGGAAGAAATATTTAAATGTTAAGGTAACTGAGGCATTGACATGTGACCCAATGATCACATTCTCACTTTTGACCAACTATGATAGTAAGGGCCGGCCTCGGTAGCTCAGTCGGATGCGCGTCTTACTGGTGATCAGGAGGACGCGCGTTTTATTCCTGCTGGGGTCGGCAACATTCTTTCGTGGAGATTGATCATGAAATCTTTTCTGCGGTCATTCTCTCCCTTCCGCTGATTCAAGAAGTGCAGTTGGCAGTTTCTGTCGAAAGAATTTGCACTGTACTGGTTAACCGCTTACGTATAAGCCTGCCCAGGAAAAGTGTGGATAGGTAAACTGACCGGCTCAAAAATGACCTAAAATAGTGTTGACTGGGCCGTTAAACCCCAAAACAATCAAATGATAGTAAGGGATCATTGTGATGACCCTGTTTTATTGAAATTTGCTCAGAAGTATCTGAATAGTAGTTGGAAGAAGACATTGTTAACAGACAGACAAGAGGCATAATGGACTTATGGAGCACGGACGATATGCGATTTGGCAAGGAGAAATGGACAAACAAAACAAAATAAAAGTCCCTAACAGATTTATGAGAGACAATAATGTGGTAGAACACATCATACATACTGTTTGTTTTGCTCGGACTTACGCCCGTTCAACAATCTTCCAGTCATATACAGGCGGGTAGTTTCCTAACCATCGTTCCTGTAAAGTACCAGTACTAGACTCCGATCCTCCAACACAAACTACCAAATGTTCTCACATAAACGATCATGGCCGGTAGCGGGGCTCGAACCCATGACCCTCCAGTGATTACAAGTCAGCGGCCTTAATCACTGGACCACGGAGGCGGTCTTCCATACATACTGAGTATACATTCATGTCATGTGGCCAGTAAACATGTAATTGTTAGGTGACGACACAAATATACATACAAGGGAGTATAAGACGAAGGAGGAAGAGACATTAAATGTTAACATCTTTTATTAGCAAATTATAAACAAGAGACAACCAAAGTAAACAATGTTACAAATGTTAACAGTTTTTAACTGAAAGTCTAAAAAGAAATAAACAGCATAAAGCTATTTAAGGTGAATCTTAATCTTGATAAAAACTGGACCAATTGACTTTCAGTACGCCGTAAACTTTGTTCATTTATTGGTGACAGTACCTTCAATATAACTAGAGCTGTCAGTGAAACTGACTAGCGCCCCGGCAGCGCTATCAGAGGAGTAGGAAAATGTTTATGTTTAAAAACTATAAAGAACAAGGAAATGAAAGAACATAGCTCAAAGGATCATTTTGAACATGATAACTCGGTTTTAGAAACCAACCTGGGTTTTGCGCACAACACATCCTCTCATGATGATTAACATTACTGTCAAGTTATTCTAAAATCAATCCAGGAATAAGAAAGATATTGATCGGACACGATACAAAAAGACGTTTTTTTACCTTTCACCTCTAGGTATGACCTTGACCTTTGAGGTACAGACCTGGGACTTGCGCGTGACACACTGTCACATTATGGTTGATATTTCTGCTAAGTAATATTTATATCCATCCAGGTTTAAGAAAGTTATAGATTGGACACAATATAAAGACGTTTTTTGGACCTTTTATCTCTAAGTATGACCTTGACCTTTGAGGTACGGCTATGGGTCTTGCGCGAGACAGTCCGTCACATTATGGTTAACATTTCTGCCAAGTAATATTTAAATCCATCCAGGAATAACAAAGTTATCGATTGGACACGACAAAGACCCTTTTTGACCTTTAACCTCTAAATATGACCTTGACCTTTGAGGTACGATCCTGAGCCTTGCGCGCAACACTACATCACATTATGGTTAACATTTCTGCCAAGTATATATTTAAATCCATCCAGGAATAAGAAAGTTATGGAGGATAAAAAAAATGTGGACGGACAGACAGACAAACGGACAGAGTGATTACTATAGAGCACCCACACTTTCAGTGCGGGGCCCTAATATGTTTGTACATATACCTTATGATTCAATGGAGGTTTCAGGCAGGTAAATCATAATTTTCAGTAAATGCTATTATTCTAATTTCTCACATGAAATTATTCATTTTCATTCGTGCAGGTAATTGAAAATGTGGAAAGTATAATATTCACCATGCAGTTCAGTTGACCTACTCTAGTTAACACTTCTGACGTCAGGAATCTACCCTATAAAATTTCAACAAAACCCATCGAGTTTTGACCTTCGAGTGAATTGTAGACTGCTACACAGATAATTTATGTATGTGGTCAGGTAAACTGTATTGACGGTAGTGCTGAGTAAACCGTGGCCTAGTGGATAAATTCGCTTCGGTGTTTAGTTAAACTTTCGCACAGAAACGATAGCTCCGTCACTAGACCATCTCTCACTAAACTGGTACCCTGTATTCTATTAAAATATGCGAAAGCTATTGAGCTATAGGGTGAGGGAACCAGAACACCGGAAAAGCTGACTGTATCTCTGATTTTTGTTTAAAAGAAAAACACCTGAGGATCCAAAATAACATAGAAAGAGAAGTCTAAAACCGGAACCACTTTTCCAATCTAACTGGCTTGCAGCCGTCGCTGCAAGCCAATAAACCGCCACAGCAGAAAAAGTTTTAGGACCTGATGAGCTTCATGTTAGAGTCCTGAAGGAACTAGCAAATTAGTAGGTCAAGTTTTTTTCTACATCTGTTCCAACAGTCTCCCGAAACGGGTTAGATACGCCAAAATGGTTCCTAGCGAACACTATTCAAAAATGGAGATGGGGCTCTTGCTCGTAATAATCCCTCGGTGTCCCTGACTTGTTTGTTTGTTTGTTTGATTTGAGGTTTAACGTCCCCGTCAACACTGTAAAGGTCATTTTGGAGACGTTGCTTCCAATTTTGTGGGACTTTTACCCGACATCGAGATGAAATGACATCTCAAGCCCTGTCGCCCAATGAAACCATTAGGGTATATTAGCATGGACGGTCCGTCTCGCACCGCGGTTCCTGGACAGGCTTAGATCCTCTAAACGGTTTACCAGTACTAGTGTGCGGGCCGGATTCAGCTCTGCGTGGAAGCATCGTGCAGCCCATATATTTCTTCAAGCCCCTATGGGCGGGGGCGGCCCTGACTTGTGCAAAATGGTTTGCACACATATTCTGTTAAAACATCAGACAGACAACATGTATTTAGGATTTCTGTTTTTTTTTCTATTGGAGTTTAACGGCCATGTCAATACTATTTTAGGTCATTTGTGAGCTGTGAAACTCAGTTGAGCACGGTTATTAATGATTAGGTAAAAATCTTTGACAAAGGGGGGGGGGGGGGGGCAGTGGACACATTTAGTCTGGATTTCGAGAAGGCTTTTGACATCCCAAACTTATGAACTAAATTATTCGGTTTTGGAATCGGCGAAAAAGACTCTCAAATGGATAGATTCCTTTCTTTGCTACAGAAAACAGCGTGTTGTTGCTAATGGTTAATCTTTAGTTTGGGCCCAAGTTTTGTGTGATGCATAAGGGACTGTTCTCGGTGCACTGTTTTTCACCCTGTACATTAATGATATTTCCTCTGACATTAACTCAGAAATTAGACTGTACGTAGACGACTGTGTTTGCTACTGGGAAGTAGTTTAGGTCTTAGTACCAAAGCGTTAATCCAAAATCGTTATTCCATAGACAAAAGGGCAAATATCAATGTTCGGATCAACAGACATGGACTCCAGAAGAGTTTAATAAATTAGAGATAAAGAGGTCTCATTGAAACTTCAGTATGATATAGATAGATTAAGATGTTGGGCACGAAAGTGGAGCATGGGCATTCAGTCCGTTAAATGCAATATCATGCAGATAACTAGAAAGATAACTAATAAAATTGAGGATTTTTGAACCTCAGAGGGAACTATCCTCGATAATGCGAATTCCAATTAAATACCTTGGTGTGACAATCACACACAATTTGAAATGGAATACACACATTAGCAACATGTGTACTAATGCTAATAGAACGCTTGGTTTCATCAGGCGAAATCTTCATCAGTGTCTTCAGGATGTAATAGAGGTAGCATATAAAAGGACTTGTTCGCCCAATCTTGTAATATGGTAGTTGTATCTGGGACCCCAGTTTAATAGTCTTTATATTTTATATTTTACTTTTGGTCCTTTGAGATCAGCGTGAATATTCTGAGAAATCAGAAATTAATTATTGATTTAGACTCATATTCTAAACAGGTTTTTAATTATTTGGACCCCATTTTGATTTATATCAGTCTTTGTATCGACTGCCTATTCGAAATTCGCAAAATTGCAGTATGTTTCCTCTGGCTTTCTTTGCTGGATCATTACAGGGTCACTGATGAGGCTTTATTAGCCGAAACTACGTAGTATGACCCATCTTCTTTCTTATGAATGTTTTCATTGCTCTTAAAGGAACTCAGTTTTGATTTTTATTTAATGAAGAAATTGAAAACTTTCAGAACAGAGCTGTTAGATCTATAACAATCAATTACTGCTTTGGAACTGAGAGCATGGCTGAAATACGAGGGAAATTAAGATGGGAGTCTTTCAAAAAAGGAGAAGAGACAGTAGACAGTAGTAACTGTCCATATGGCCTTCCTTTGTTTAGGTTTCCATTATGGTCTGGTCGCTTAATGTTTGTATTTCTTTCCCTATGGTGTCTTTTATGGATGGAGTAAGTTAATTGTATCAATTCCTGATCTTTGTTTTACTTCTACTTTTTATACTTTTTTACAAAGGTCTAAAGGGTGGTGAGAATAACTATAACAGTATTGATCCATAAACCGTTTTTTTTCTGTAGCAGTAACGTCTCATAAATATCAACAGATCACGAAAACACACCTATAAAGATACATTTTAAACTTTAACGCCGTAAATTCTAAAATTTTAAGGTAAAAACTTGTGATACATTTCTTATTTCAGCTCAAAACATGGATTGTGGGTACAAGTTAGAACCGCCTCGCCGAGGCGGTTCTAATGAGTACCAACAATCTATGCTTTTGAGCAGAAATGAGACAAATAATGACTACACCTGTAAACCACAGTTTTATTGTATAAAAGTGGGGTTTAAGGGGATCAAAATTATATAGGCATTGTTTGCGTGATGGATATGCAAACTATGATCAAATTCCTAAGAGTATTAGTCAAGTTATGCAAGAAAAAAACCCCAAAGTATTATGGACAAAAATGTAACTGACTACTTTTACAGAAATACAAAGGGGCATAACTATAACAGCATAAATCCCAAAACCTTTATTTTTCTGTGACAGCAGCATCTTATGAATATCAATATTAACATATGTACGTCACACTTTGTAGTACTATTCTTGTCTTCTCCACCTGCAGTATTTAATGCAAGACATTGAAAATTGCATTACGAAAACACGCCAATACAAATACATTGTAAATAAGGGAAATTTTAAGAGGAAAAAATGTTATATTTTTCTTATTTCTGCTCAAAATATAGATTCGGGGAACGTTAGAGCCGCCTAATCGATCCGGGGCCAAGAAAATGAACCTCGTGCAAACTTTGCAAGCGACCCGTTGTCGTTTTAATACTGTCATGTAGCTCGTTTGAAAGTATATTCTTTCTAAGAAAACACTCAATATAACGAAAAGTGAAGATTCTAGAAATGCTTGTATTCAAAATTGTCATTTGGGGAAGTAAATCGGCGGTTTAACGGTAGTAAAATTAGATTTACGTCGCCGTAAAACGGAATGTGCGATCATAAAACCGACGGTTTTCATTTTCATTTTCATTTTCAATACATTTATCCCAATCTAATGCACTTAGTCACTTGTTTGGTCAAAAATGTGTTTTATTTGCCCCTAACGGCAAGCGCATTCGGCAACATAAAAGTACATACTTACCATTGAAAAGCGATGTTTCGTGATGACGTCGTGTTTATGCTCCGAACTTCGAAGAAGTGTGGGGGCATATTGATTTTACCATGTTCGTCCGTCCGTCCGGCCTTCCATCCGTCCTTCCATCCGTCCCGCTTTTTTCTGCATAGCATAACTTTTGAACCGTGCATGCTAGCTTTTTGAAATTTCATTTATATATTCCTTATGAAAAAATAACGACCCATGTTTTTTTTGTCATCAGAATTATGCCCTTTTCTGGAGTTATACCCCTTTGAAAAAAATGCTTTGAAATCTTGTAAGCAAGATATCTTAAAAACCATTAGAGCTATTGAGCTGAAACTTTATATACTGATTGGGGATGATGAGAAGATGAACTGTTTAACTTTTGAAAAAAAAATCCGATTTCGGAATAGTTGATGGGGCATATTTGTTCTGTCTTGTCCGTCTGTCCTTCTGTCTGTAAGTCTGTCCGTCTGTCCGTTACGCTTTCACCCTGTAGGAAACTCAAGAATGGTTTGAGCTAGGATCTCGAAATTTTATATATGGAATGTGCATGAAAAATAAGCGGACACGTATTTTTTTTTTTTCGCCGGACTTGTCTTTGCAGAGTTACGCCCCTTTTCGGACTTATGCATTGTGGCTATGGGGAAACCTTGTGAGCAAGATATCTGGAGAACCACTTGAGCTGGGCTCATGATATTTAGTAAACAGTTTGGGTCTAAGGTGTAGATGACCTGAATAACTTTTGACGAAATTCTGAAAATATTTAACGGGATATCGCCCCTTTTCGGACTTATGCATTGCGGTTATGGGGAAACCTTATAAACAAAATATCTTCAGAACCGCTTGAGCTAGGCCCATGATATTTAGTAGAGAGTTTGGGTCTAATTTGTAGATGACCTGATTAACTTTCTATGAAATTCCTGAAATATTTAATGGAGTAACGCCCCTTTTCGGACGTATGCATTGTGGCATGAGCAAAATATCTGGAGAACTGCTTCAGCTAGGCTCATGATATTTAGTAGACAGTTTGGGCCTAAGGTATAGATGACCTGATTAATTTTTGATGAAATTCCGAAAATATTTAATGGAGTTACGCTCTTTTTCGGACTTACGCATTTTGGCTATGGGGAAACCGTTTGAGCATAATATCTGGAGAACCGCTTGAACTAGGCTCATGATATTTTGTAGACTATTTGGGTCTAAGGTGTAGATGACCTGATTAACTTTTGACGAAATTCCGAAAACATTTAAAGGAGTAATGCCCCTTTTCGGACTTTTGCATTGTGGCTATGGGGAAACCTTGTTTTTTAATTATGTGTATATTAGGGGCAAGCATATGGTTGGGGGCGTAGTGTTTCACAAACACATTTTCTAGTTCATTACGATAACACACCCGTGCGACATAGTGCATTTTTTCACATCTCCAAAATGACCATTTTTCTGGTGAAAATCAGTGATATTTTTCTTATAAATACTGCAAACATAGGTTGTGGGTGCTCGTTAGAACCGCCTCATTGAGGCGGTTCTAACGAGTACCCACAACCTATGTCTTGGAGTAAAAATAAGAAAAATTATGTTTACCCCCGTAAACCCCAGTTTTCTCTATATAATATGGGGTATAGGGGGGTCTTCATTTCACGGACTTGTTCACGTGATGTGTTTCTTGAGTTATGGCCTTTTGGAACTTAGGGCATGTTAAGCTTGTAAGCAAGATATCTCAAAAACCATTACAGTTATTGCCCTGAATCTTTACAGACTGATTGGGAATTGTGAGAAGTTGAACTGATTAACCTTTGAACAAAATCTGAGTTTTTAGCTAGGCTGTTTTCGAAGAAAACGACGAGGTATTGTCATAGCCCTGGCGTCGTCTGTGTCGTCATCGTCTGCGTCGTCGTGCAAAAACTTTGACATTTTGTAATATCTCTGTCATTACTGAACATATTTACTTGAAACTTGGACTAGTTGTTCATTATGAAAAGGGGAACTCATACCAATAGGTGAGGTAACCCTCAAAATAGTTTTGGCACAGTTATGCCCCTTTTTCGACTTAGAAGTTTTGTAGCCGAGCGTTGGCACCCGCATGCGGTGCTCTTGTTTTTACTTGAGTTATGGCCCTTTGAAACTGAGCGTTTTAAGCTTGTAAGCAAGATATCTAATCTTGTAAGCAAGATATTTAAAAAAAAACATTCGAGCTATTGCCCTGAAACTTTACAGACTGATTGGGGATGATGAGAAGATGAACTGATTAACTTTTGAAAAAGATCTGATTGTTTTACTTGAGTTATGGCCCTTTGAAACGCTGAGCGTTTTAAGCTTGTTAGCCAGATATCAAATCTTGTAAGCAAGGTTTCTCAAAATCCATTAACATACTGATTGGGGATGATGAGAAAATGAACTGATTAACTTTTAAGAAAATTCTGATTTTTTTCCTTGAGTTATGGCCCTTTGAAACTTTGGGCGTTTTGAGCGTGTAAGCAAGATATCTCAAAAAGGATTTATGCTATTGCCCTGAAACTTTACAGACTGATTCAGGATGATCAGTAGATGGACTGATTATCTTTTGGTGAAAGTCCGAATTTGTTTTTTTTTTAGTAATGGCCCTTTGGAACTTTGGCCATTTTATGCTTGTAAGCAAGATATTTCAGAAACCATAACAGCTATTGCCCAGACACTTTACAGACTGATTGCGGATGATGAGAAGATGAACTGATTAACTTTTGACAAAAAAACTGATTTTTTTACTCCGATTTCATTTTAGTTACAGTTAAGATTGCGATAAACTTGTCCATTTACGCGTATTGTCCGCGTGTGCGGACACACGCGCATTGCGTGCGTGTGAAATTATCGCGTTTCAATGCGCGGTTCATCGCGTTTATACGCGATTTCAACGCGTTAAATATCAGCCAATAAAAGTGATCATTCGAAACGCGTTAGGTAAATGCAATACGCGTTTCTGTGCGAGAGAATTTCAACCAATAAGAATACAACAGGTATGTGACGATAAAACGAGTGATTGCGAGAGAAAACGGGCCAATCAAAGTTCTCGTTGCTTGTATGTTTACTATTATGTGTTTTTTTTTGTTTTTTTTTTTTAATTCATTCCTGAATTTATGACAGTGTATTAAATTGGTCTTTCTTATCAGTTGTGATTCCTTCGGATAAACAAACACACCTACATTTTGTATTGCATAACACCTTTAGAGATAAAACTCACTTGGGGGTATTCTGAAGAATGTCATATAGGTAGGGGACCAGGTGAGGGTAATTATTTAACCTGGGATATGTAATTTACAAGTCACCGCTATTTACTGGTTAATGGCGGCTCATCAGAACAGCCTTGTCATGGTGTTGATGGCTGTTTCTAACAAGAACCCACAATATATGTTTGGAGCAGAAACAGGAAAAATATTGTAGACGCCTGAAAAACACATTTTTTAACCCATATGACAATGTAATCTTCTACCTTACACGTTTGGAGTGGTTCAATTTCAATTATAAGGGTGTCAGGTATGTGCTGTTTGATGTAAGTTGTACCAAAATGTATGTTCTTTGAGCAAACAGTGCAGACTCAGATCAGACGCCACGTTCGAGACGTCTTATCTTGGCCTACACTGTTTGTCAATGTCACAAAAAGGGCCGCTAGGAATATATCGGTGAAAGTTGATATCTCGACGCACACTGGTCATACTTATTTAGTATACAATGTTATCCATAGCACCAGCCACTTCGGCCAGGCCCTTAGGTGTGTGTGTGTGTGTGTGTGTGGTGGGGTGGGAGGGGGGGGGGGAGGGGGCAATAATAAGGTCACACTAAAAGTTTTGCAACAAAATTCCTTAATTACCACTGTGGCCAGTACTCGAAAATTCTTATAACAAAGTAAGTTGTTTTTTTTCTATGCTATTAATTTTTTTTTTTTGAAATTACCTTTCAGAATTATTTCCCTTATTTCAGGCCGATCGTTATTGAGAGGAGTAGTACCCTGAGAAAAAAAATCCACCTGACTCGTTGTTGCAGTTCAAATGTGGTCCGAGTGATTTTGTTCAGTTTCTATAAAACTGCGTGTGTGAGAGTTACTTTTACGTCCCACCAGCAACTGAGGTCATATGGAGACGGAACCTCGGTGTAAAGTCTGGAGAAGCCGGGAATCGATTGAACGACCCTTGCTTTGCGAGGCATTATAAATCTGGGACATTGCACCTGAATAAATATGGAAATTAGCTCGATATGCTGGCATCACATTAAGGACTGTCATCAGAATGTTCCATCAGACTGCATAGCTCGACTGGAAAGGTGTCATTTAGGTCATGCGCGTGGACGGGCATCACAGAAGCACGCCTATTCAGATATATTGAAGTTTATAAATTGAAAAAAAAAAAAAAAAAAAAAAAAAAAACAACAAAAAAAAAAACAAAAAAAAACTGAAAATTAGAATCTTATTTTTTTCATATCTATGCTCAAAACAAAGATTTGGGTACTCATTATAACCGCCTCGACGTTCGGTTCGGTTCTAACCAGTATCAAGACTCTATGTTTTGAGCAAAAATTAGAAAAAATATACATGCCCTTGTAAGCCCCAGTTTGGCGATATAAAAGTGGGGTTAACATCACGAAAACATGCCTATATAATTTTGACCCCTTGAACCCCAACTTTATATAGAATAACTCGGGTTTACTGGGGTATATCTTATTTTTCTTATTTCTGCTCTAAATATAGATTGTGGGTTCTCGTTAGAACCGCCTCGATGAGGCGGTTCAAACGAGTACCAACAATGTATATCTAAATTTAGATTGTGGGTACTCGTTAGAACCGCCTCGATGAGGCGGTTCTAACGAGTACCAACAATCTATATTATGCGCACTCGAGGCGGTTCTAACGAGTACCCACAATCTATTTTTTTAAGCAGAAATATGAAAACTATCACAATTTTTCATCTAAAATGTTCGTGTTTCCGGCAGTAAAGTTTACAATGTATTTGTATAGGCGGGTTTTCGTACATGGACGTGTTTCCGTGTTCAATACCCCGTAAACCCAACTTTTCTCTAAATAAAGTGGGGTTTAGAGGGTGTTCATTAATAGGCATGTTGACCAGATGGAAAATAAATTTAGAAAAAGGCAATAAATAAATAAATTACAATAAATAAATAAATAAATAAATGAGCCCTTCTGTGAGTGAGTGAGTGAATGAATGAAAAATGTTTATTTCTGGTCTTGACATCTTGAATAAGTGAAGATAATGAGGTGTTATTTTAACACATAGTATGCGGGAAACCACTAAATGGGTGCCTTGGCAAACAGTGCAGGCCCAGATCAGACGCCACAGAACGCGGCGTCTGATCAGGGCCTGCACCATTTGCTAACAGAATTTTCCATCAAAAATTGAATGAAAACGTAAAAATGGGTCTGACACCCCGTATATCAAAAATGGAATTGTCCAACATATAGCAATGGAAGAGTCCACTAGCATATTATGTTGTTGTTGTTTCCAGTTTCCCCGTGTCGCGGGTCGTCAGCTGGTGGGGTCCCAGGGAACTAATCAATTCTGGCACTACACCGTAGCCGCTCGGTGCTACCCCCATTCCACGTTGCCGGTGAATGGGGAGACCATCGCTCGGCTCCAGCCCTAAAAGCATACAATGTGTTAACTAACTAGCTTTATAGCTCCCATGTGCACCTGGGTGTCATAAAACTGTTGATCAATAAACATCCTGCATTTTGGCAGTCAACTTCGTCAACTTCAATCAATATGCAGTACCTATATTTTACCATTTACCCCGAGGCAAATTGCACAGTTTTACTGAAACTGAATAAATGCCTTGTCCGTTTACCTTTATTTTCTCTGTTTCAGTTTATTCTGTTTATGGTTTTGGAAGTAATCAGATAATAAAAAAAAAAACTTAAACGACCTAAATTGGATGAAAAGATAAGAGCGAAATAGTTACGCGGTATTGATTGGTTGCTTTGGACACGCGGAGAAGGTTGTATCTGCGTTATCGACACGCATGCCTGATTGGCTAATCGGAAATCGCGATTTATGCGCAGTATCGCGTTTTTCATAAAGAAACTTCATTGGCTAAAATGTAATTCGCAGTTGAAACGCGTGAACTGCGCGTGTGTATCTCCCGCGTTACAAACGCGAGACAAGTGAGTGTGCGCTGACAAGATAATCGCAAGCGTATCTGTATGGCCCTTTGGAACTTTGGGCATTTTAAGGTTGTAAGCAAGATATCTAAAAAATCATTACAGCTATTGCCCTGAAACTTTACAGACTGATGGTGGACGATGAGAAGATGAATTGGTCAACTTTTGAAAAAAGAAAATCCGAATGTTTTTTTCCTGTTTTTTTTTTGTACTATGGTCCTTTGAGAATTTCAATATTGCAACCAAATACAAACTATATAGCTCAATTACTGTTAGGGGCAAGCAGTGTAAGGGGCAAGAAGTTTGGGGCATAGTGTTTCATAAACACTGGCTCTAGTTTTGACAGTATATCGCAGAATATACCGTCGTTAATTTTTGAAGTTATCAAATCACATGCATTTGAACCAACAATAGACTTAATTTAAATTTTCAGGCATTGAAAAGTGCGACACATTGGGAAGAAATGAGAATATCTCAGTATCAATACTCGACAACAATCGACAGTCAGAAAGTGATTTTTACGAAAATACTGCTACAGAAGAAATCGCAGGAAAGTTTTAATTATTGAACCAGTCTCTGATGGTGCGGACACATCAGAAAAGGGTCCTTATTATTCTTCTATTTTGTTGCATGAAGCAATCTCATAGGAATGAGAACACCTGGTAGATTTTTCTGCAATTTTCGGGACTTCCTGTTTCCTGTCCCACTGAAAAAGGCGTCTACTCTTAAAGGAAAGAATTTGCTCCTCAGGAGCAAAGTGTTTCCTTTTGAGAGTTGACCTTTACTGACCTGGGAGACAAGAAGGTGTACCCATTTCCCTTAAAGAGCAAGGGCTCTGTTGAGGTTGCGCTTATGCACAGGCTCTTCTGGCACTTTGTTGGTCATCTATACGATAAGGAAGGCTGACACAATTAATCGACTAATCGATCAACTGATCGATAAATTTCATAAAAAAATGATTATGGTCGTTACTGATTTGTTAAGAATCGATTATTTGATTCCTGTGTCGGTTACCTTACCGTATTTAATCTAAGTACTCTCACATACCTCAGTTTCTTAGGCCCCCGCCCATCGACGCTTGATTAAATATATGGGCTGCATGATGCTTCCATGCAGAGCTGAATCCGACCGCACACGAGTACTGGAGGATCTAAGCCTGCCCAGGAAAAGCGGTGCGAGTCGTACCGTCCATGCTTATAAACCCTATCGGTTTCATTGGACGACAGGGCTTGAGAGGTCATTTCATCTCAATGTCAGGTTAAAGTCCCACAAAATTGGAAGCAACTGTTACAGGTTGAAAGTGAAGCCTATATGGTGCTTATGCACGTCTAAATTATTTAAGTAGGTATATGGCAAAGCAGTGCGACTAAAATATGGTAGGCAAAATATGTAGCGCCACGCACCAAGCGTGCATATATTATAAGAGCCCCGCCAAGCGAATTTGGGTCTTCGAGCATTCCATCATGACAAATGTTAACTGCGCGTGCCTAGCCATTCAGAGGGGCCAGGGATATGGCTTTCTGTCTGAAGGTTCCTCTTGATTCACTGCTTGTATGAGCGAGCAGCGAAGGTTCTGGCGAGACTGCGCGGATGCGCAGGCTCGCCTGAACCTTCGCTGCTCGCATAGGCGATAAGTACCAAAATCGCTTGACGGGGCCCATAAGATATATTCATGCGCGGTTTGCGCCATACAGTAGGCCGCTATAAGTCTGATTTTCATGTAGTTTGCCTAAAACGACGTCAAGCGCCAAATAGTGCCTTTTATATTTTCCATGCCTATCGCATTGTTGTGGGTGTTCATACTGACAGGAGTTATACCATTGATCTGTAGGGAAGTTTCATCATTTTTCTCCAAAGGAAATGCAATTGTAACGGAGATCAATTTTCTGCTGAAATTTGCTGCATGTCTGAAATTGTGGCCAGTATCAATCCTTCTCATAATTTTATCGAGCTAGCACGGGTATGCATGGTTTTCCTGTAGGGCCGATAGATATAAATTCCCTAAAATTATCGTAATGTCAGCGGCAGGTAAGAAGATATAGGAGTATCCACAAAATTGTGCCAAGCCAAACGCCGTAGCTTTGACGGTATATTAAATCTATTTATCATATGACGTCGCGTCTGAGAGTGTAATAACGTTATGTAATATTTTCGATAATCCACTAGTGGATTAAATATGCAAATTAACTAGATACGTCCCGTTACGTTACATTTACAACGTCCTTATTGACGTCGTGTTTACTAATGGCGGAATATTGACATTTTTGTAAAGAAACGTGAATAAAATGCGTTATAAATGTCATATGATAAATAGAATCTTGCATTCGTGCTCGTGTATTATTAAATTTATTAAACTCGTTGAGGAAAAGGGATAAAATGCTCGGCAAAGCCTCGCATTTTATCCCTTTTCCTCAACTCGTTTAATAAATTCAATAATACATGAACACTCATGTAATATCCTCTATGTTTAGTTTTATTTTTTTTTGTATGGACACGCTTGTATATTTGGAGGGGTTTTCTCCCGAGTATACCCCAACTTTCTGAAGCCTTATTAAGATAACACATCCGTGTGGCATTGTGCATTTTTTGATATTTCTAAAACGGTCATTTTCCTGATGAAAAGTTGTGATATTTTTCTTATTTATACTTCAAATATAGGTTGTGAGTGCTCGTTAGAACCGCCTCATCGAGGCGGTTCTAACGAGTACCCACAACCTATGTCTAAGAGAAGAAATAAGGAAAATAATGTATACCCCTGTAAACCCCAGTTTTCTCTATATAAATCGGGGTTTAGTGGGGTGTTCATTTCACGGACTTCTTAACGTGATGCTATTCTACATTCAGTTTAGAAGCCTCCGTGGTGTAGTGATTATTCTACTCGCTTTATAAACCAGGGATCGCAGGATCGATTTCGGGCTACTACAGAATTCGAATGAGTCTTTAAATCGAGGTCCTGTCTCCGTTTGACCCTAGATGTTGGTCAGACATAAAACTAGGAAACTCGGTCATTCTGGATTCATTTACTATAGAAGACTTTTTATAGAACCCTTTAATAGAACATATTTATTAACGTCGGGTCACTTGTTCGATCCATAGCTTTTGACTACCGGTTGTTAGAAAACCGTTGTCCCGTCTCCATATGGCATTAGGTGCTGAGGGGACGTAAAATTAAGACAGGTTTGACCATATCTTCATCATCAGGGCGAACTCTTAGACAAGAGCCTGCCGGGTTATCCGTGATGATGAACCGTGATGAATTGGTATTGCAAGCATGTTCATATTGTGTAGGAAGAATTTTGTTTAAGAAGAATTACAAGTTGATTTTTGTAACGATGTCGTTTCTGTTTAAGAAATTCGTTTGTTCCTGTATGTACATGTAAATAACGTGGTTGCGTTGTGTAGAATAGGTAAAAATCTTCCTGTTTTTAGTTTCTAGCTGTTGTTAATGTAATGAATTTTTGAATAGCTATATACAGTCGAACTTCGATGGCTCGAACACCGATGGTTCGTTTACTATGGCTGAGTCGAACCCGTTTTTGAGTCCCTAGGGAATTCCTATTCATAAGAAAAAGTGTGGGATAATTAAGGAGATTTTCGAGTTTTATCTTGCAAATGTATGCTGTGTGTACTCATTAGAATCGCCTCAAGGAGGCGATTCTAATGAGTACACACAGCATACATTGATGTTACAGCACACCGAAAAGAAGTCCAAAAATACCCCCGTTTTGTTTTCTGGAAGTATACAACAGTGGCTCGAACTACCGCTGTCTCGAACAAATTTCAATGGCCCCAAAGGGGTTCGAGCCATCGAAGTTCGACTGTATGTGGGCCGTGTCGGGAAGAAGGTTATGAAACTGAGTTTATGTTCTTTTGTTTTCAGTCAATCTGTAATTGGCGAATGACCAGGTAGCACAAAGGCGCAGTCTAATGCACTTGCGTATGTAACGCGACGTCTGATTGGATAACGTCAAAAATTTGCGACAGTATATTCTGCGATATACTTTGACTGGTTCCCTCTCCCTATAGCTCTCTAGCTTTCGCATATTTTTAATAGAACACAGGCATCCAGTTAACGATATACTGTCGGAAACCCGACGTCATCACGTAACGTCGCTTTTCATTGGCTGGCATTTGGTTTTACGCAGCTCACCGCGCTTGTCGGCTTGTGCAAAATAGTACAAATTTTAACTTAACAATCGAATAAGTGCATTAGAATGGGGATAACTGTGTTGAAAATTGTCATTTGGGGAGGTAAATCGTCGGTTTTACGGTCGCAAATTACGTTTTACGGCTCCGCTAACGCGTCGCCGTAAAACGAAATTTCCGACCGTAAAACCTCTGATTTACCTCCCCAAATGACAATTTTCAGTACAGTTATCCCCTAAGTCTGTGCAATTAGCTCTTACCTGTACTGATGCAGTAAGCACGAATTTAATGAAATGCTCAGTTATAGTGAGCATTCATTGAATTCTGTAGTGCTCAATAAGGGAGCATAAATTTTGAGTATTCTTGTTTCAAGCACTGGGTGCTGATATTTTTTTTTACACAGTCAAGCTGAGTTTTGCTGCGCTGTTATTGTCGCATGCACTGATCAGCCTGTTTGTCTGGTCGGCGCATGCGCAATAACGGTATATGCATGGACATATTCAGACTTCTTCGGGACAGGGATCATGATATAGTGTATACGTTGCGTGAACCGTATTTTAGTTGTTTATCATCGATTCCAGGCATTTTATGTTGGGAAGTTACGTGGTAGAGCGACCTGATGCTCCCTTGTCTACATGAGCAGGTACTGGTTATGAACGACGGGTCATTGGGCCGAGGTGCCCAGTAAAGGCGGCCAAACCCAGATCGCGGACCGCCCAGACCACAATTACTGAGATCTCATATTTGCTTGACTGAGTCGTTGTGGCGAACAACGGCTTCTCAAGGCGCCAGAGATTGGAATTGAGTTAACCAAAAATGTTGTCGACATAAATAGTTGACATTGATGTGAATTAGTACGTTTTCCTCAACCACAAGAGCACTAGTGCAGTGACATAAGTCCAACCAAAGTGGACTTATATTTTTTTTTCTGCCGGCATTTTTTTTCGTTGGTTACGTCATTTTCCTTTGTTCGTGTACTTTGTGTTTAAGAAATAGATCAGCTCTAGCTGTGATTTGTTGAGTAATAAATCACAGTTTGGAGGTCAGTTGTAAAGTAGATCAAATCACGAGCGCGTAGCGCGCGTGATTTGTCTACTTTCAACTGACCGACAAACTGTGATTTATTTCTCAACAAATCACAAACTAGAGCTGATCTATTTCGATTCTAACAGGCTGAAAATCGGCAATAATGTTGTTGTTTCCTTCAAAATCTCACAACTTTTCGCCATTGTTAGAAGAAATCGTGCTAAAATTAACGATTGAAACACATGCGTTTACATCCTTTTCTAACGTTTTCGATGCGAGAAAATGACGTTACACCGTCTAACGTCTAGGAAATCGACTAATGACGTCATAAATTTGCAATTTTAATGACGTCACTCGTCACGCTCTTCCTAGCCGTGATTTGTTGTAGAATAAAACACAGCCGTTTGCCATTGCCTATATAGGCGCGCTGTGTTAGAATTCTATATAATTTTCACGTCACACTCCCGAGCACAAAACGTAGTTTTGCCTTTGGGGCGAGCGCCGTGAAATGCTACAGAAACAAGTATAGTGTTAAGTGTTGGTATTGTTGTATATAGTTATTGTTAATAAATTATGTCTTGTATATAACATCTTTCTTGTGCCTTACCCCACGGTTGCCCGTTCACCTGTCAGAGATCACCCTCGGTCGTCTTGTCAGCATAAGGGGCTGCGGGACGCCGTAACCTGCATGTAGCAGCAACGTCTCCAAAATGATCTATACATTGTTGACGGGGACGTTAAACCGCAAATCAAACAAACAAAAACCTCAGTTTCTTACCATACTTGTTCGTAAATTTGAACAAGTCTTAGTACAATTTACTACCCAATGTTATGTCTAAAATAGCTGCAAAGTGTCAAACTGTGTAGGCCCGTGGCTTCTCATCTGGGACGACACTTTACACATGACAAGGTGAAATTATGACATAATCTTCAGTGATATATAATCAAATAACTTAGGACATTTTGGAGACGTTGCTATTCCCCGACATTGACATTGAGATGAAATGACATCTCAAGCCCTTCCGCACGAAGACACCGCTAGTATTTAAGGAGCGGTCCGACTCGCATCACTTTTCCTTAGACCTTCTAAGAGGTTTACATGTACTCAAGTCCGGTGGTTGTCCTAGGGGCGGAACACTTTTGAATAATGAAAGCTCTTGTAAATAGCATTTTTAGATAAACTACGTGGTTTGTCAGAGTTTACAGCTAATTTGGTCTCAAATGTCTATGTGATGGCCCCTTTCTAAATATTTTAACCATTTCAATTTAGCCACAACATTTTATGAGTATTTGCCAATTAAATTAACTGAATAATGTATTCGCTCAGGTCACATACTGCATAACAAACAATGTAGACACTGATCAGATGGCTGATCTGGTTACACACTATTTGCAAAGGTTGGGGCTCTTGTTTTCAGCAAACTAAGGTATATGAGGGGTGGATGTCTTGTGGTAGGACCCCTGTTTTGTTTGTATTTTATTCCTCCTTTAACACTATAAAGGAGACATTGCTTTCTTTTAGCCGATACTGAGTTAAATGACACCTTAACCCTTGTTCTGCTGAGCCCGGATATGCCTTTTCTTTGAAACAATGTAGATCCAGATCAGATGGCTTCTGAAGAAGCCATCTGATCAGGATCTACATTGTTTGTCATTCAGATTGTGAATTTATTGTAATAATTTGCTACAAGTAATCTAATTGGTTGATAATCGGTAGTGGGTGTGGCATATATGAATATTCAGCAGGACAAGGGTTAAGTTCTACAGCTTAAAGAAACCGCTAGGTTTTAGGGACGGTCCGACGCACTATTTTTCTGGGCAGGCAGTGGCTTATCAGGATTCTAAAGTTCGGTCGATTTCATCTCTGCTCGAAAGCACCATGCAATCCAATCTCTTTCTGATAAAGACGTTCCACTGTGCATGTTTACTGTTTATACATGCATTGCTTCGATCGTGACTCACAAGTGCGTTTTGAATTCCTCCATGCCGTTCAACCTGTTCTTGTTATTATACATATCTATAGCAACAGATTAGGTAAGTATTGTGTGATAGCTTTTGTCACTATATTGTGTGTCTTCATTAGAACCGTTTTTGTCACTATATTGTGTGTCTTCATTAGAACCGCTTCGGTTCTAATGAAGACACACAATATAGTGACAAAAACTATCACACAATACTTACGAGTATTTTTATGGAGAAAAAAAAGAGGATAATTACTAATCAATTATCACAAAATACTGACCTTACCTGTTTCTATGCATATCTCTTACATGAGCAACAGTAACTGTGAAGCCTCCGGGGCGTGGTGGTTAAGGTAATCGCCTTGTAATCCAGGGGTCGTGAGTTCGATTCTTGGCTTGTCCAGACTTTCGGATGTGTCTTTTAACCCAGGTCCCGTCTTCATATGAACTTAGTTGTTGGTAGGAGTAACACACACACACACACACACACACACACACACACACGCACGCACGCACGCACGCACGCACGCACGCGCACGCACGCACACGCACGCATCAAGCTAAATGCCCGGCAGCCCGCCCGCCCTTCCATCCATCCATCTAAAGTAGGTTTCTGTAGATCTAGAAACAATTTGGTTAATGATTAGTCCCAATTGCTGGACCGAAAATAAACGATTAATTGATATTGTTGCTGTAGTGACCAACTCCTTGATCATGACTGAACAAATTACATGTGTAGAACTAAGTGCTAGCGTTGTGGCCTTTATTCACCCTCAAGTACATTTGTACTGACTATACCAAGGCGGTACTTCCCTTACGAAAACACGCCTATACAAAAACATTGTTACCTTAATCGACGAAAAAAATGAAAATTTTTAGATGAAAAATTGTGATATTTTTCTTATTTCTGCTCAAAATATAGATTGTGGGCACTCGTTAGAACCGCCTCATCGAGGCGGTTCTAACGAGTACCCACAATCTATATTTTAGAGCAAAAATAAGAAAAAAAAGGTATACCCCCTGGAAACCCCAGTTTTACTATATAAAAGTGGAGTTTAAGGGGGTCAAAATGATAAAGGCGTGTTTTTGAGATGCGCTGTGGTATATTATTGTCGTTGCGTATCTTTGCATGTGTGCCCTTGTAATGTATGTTTGGCCGTTCGGTCATTTGTTGTGATAAGATGAAACTGTCTTTTGATGGGATAAAGTGAAACTGTGAAACTCAATAAAACCGAGTTTGCTATTTTCGTTTATTTGATACATTCTTTGCTTACAAAGGATCAAACTATTCAGAACTTATTTTTGGTTTTCGACTGCTAGTGTTTTAATCAATCCCCATTGCTTTGTGTGTTTGTGTGTGTCATTTCCCTTTTGTGTCTTGAGAGAATCCCAGGTTCGTGTCACTTAATATCAAATGTATCAGGCAGAGCTTCGAGAACCCTTGTAGAATCGCGAGTCCCGCCGAGCAATTCTACATGCGTTCTCGAAGCGGAGCCTGATAAACTTTCGGACCAAACGAACCAGAGCTATAATTTGAACAATCGTGGTAGAGGTCCACTAGATGAAGCTTCATACCAAATATCAAAGACATGGGCCTTGTGGTTTCAGACAAGAAGAATTTTAAAGGTTTCCCCTATATAAGCCTATCTAAAACCAGTGGGCCCCGGCACGGGGCCATTTTTTGGCCCCAGGGCTATAATTACAACAATCTTGGTAGAGGTCTACTAGATGAAGCTTCATACCAAATATCAAAGACCTGGGCCTTCTGGTTTCAGACAGGATGATTTTGAAAGATATTCCCTATATAAGCTTAAGTAAAACCAGTGGGCCCCGGCGCGGGGCCGTTTTTGGCCCCAGGACTATAATTTGAACAATCGTGTTTTTTTGTTTATTTTATTTGAAGTTTAACGTCCCTGTCAACACTGTACAGGTCATTTTGGAGACGTTGCTTCCAATTTTGTGGGACTTTTATCCGACATTGAGATAAAATGACACCTTAAGCCCTGTCGCCGAATGAAACAAATAGGGTTTATAAGCATGGACGGGCCGACTCGCACCGGATTTCCTGGGCAGGCTTAGATCCTCTAAGCGGTTTACCAGTACTCGTGTGCGGGTCGGTTTCAGCTCTGCGTGGAAGCATCATGCAGCCCATCTATTTCTTCAAGGCCCGATGGGCAGGGTCTCTGAACAATCTTGGTAGAGGTCCACTAGATGAAGCTTCATACCAAATTTCAAAGACCTGGGCCTTCTGGTTTCTGACAAGAAAATTTTTTAAGTTTTGTTCACTTATTTTCCCCTTTCGTTGTCATGGCAACCAGAGTACTGCACGGAATGGAATTTTTTGAACAACTGTGAGAGAAGACCACCTAAAGATCATGTCTGCCAAGTTCGGTCAAAATATGTTCAGTAGTTTAGGAGATGTCTTTAAAAGAAATTTTGGATAGACAGACATCCGGATGGACGGACGATGACGACGACGATGGACGGTGACTGATCACAATAGCTCCCCCGGAGCCTTCTGCTTAGGTGAGCTAAAAATGTATGTTGTATGTAAACATTAGAATCTCCACAATAAGTTGGTTCTATTGAGAACACACTGCATCCCTTTTTTATTTTATTTTATAGAAGATAGAAAAGAAATGCTCGAGTCATTCTGATATGCCTTCTGTCTTGGTACTAGGATTACCATAACAAGAGGGCCATAATGGCCCTGGATCGCTCACAGCTTCCTTATTGTACAAGTAACGTGGTAGATAATATATGGTGGAGTGGATGGCATTTTTGGTCCCAGGGCGAAATTTGAACAATCTTGATAGAGGTCCACTAGACGAAGCTTCGTACCACATATCAAACACCCGAGCCTTCTGGTTTCAGACAAAAGGATTTTTAAAGGATTTCCCTGTATAAGTCAACGTAAAACCAAAGTGCCCGTGGCGGGGGCATTTCTTGGCCCCAGGGCTCTAATTTGAACAGTTTTGATAGAGGTCCACTAGATGAAGCTTCAAAGCAAATATCAAAGACCTGGGCTTTGCGGTTTCAGAGAATATTTTTTAAAGATGTTTCCTATATAAGTCAATGTAAAACCAAAAGGGCCCCGGAGCGGGGACATTTTGGCCCAAGGGCTATAATTTGAACAATCTTGGTAGAGGTCCACTAGATGAAGCTACACACCAAATATCAAAGACCTGGGCCTTGCGATTTCAGAGGAGAAGATTTTTTTCAGATTTTTCCAATATATGTCAATGTAAAGCCAAAGGGTACTTTGGCGGCGGCATTTTTGCCACCGTGCTATTATTTGAACAATATTGGTAGTGGCTCACTCGATGAAGCTTCATACAAATTTCAGAGTAGAAGATTTTTTAAAGCTTTTTCCTATATAAGTCGATGTAAAACCAAAGGACCCCGGGGCGGAGGCATTTTTGGCACCAGGGCTATAATTTGAACAATCGTTATAGAGGTCCACAACACGAAGCTTCACACCAAATATCAAACACCTGAGCCTTCTGGTTTCAGACAAGAAGAATTTTAAAGGGTTTACCTATATAAGTCAATGTAAAACCAAAGGGCCCCGTTTGGCCCCAGGGCTATAATCAATCTTGATAGAGGTACATAAGACGAAGCTTTATGCCAAATATCAAACACCTGAGCCTTCTGGTTTCAGACATGAAGTTTTTACAAGTTTTCCCCATGTAAGACTTTGTAAAACTAAAGGGTCCTAGAGCGAGGCCATATTTGGCCCCAGGGCTATAATTTGGACCATCTTGTTAGAGGTCCACTAGATGAAGCTACACACCAAATATTGAAGACCTGGGCCTTGCGGTTTCAGAGGAGAACATTTTTAAAGGTGTCCATATGCAAGTCAATGTAAAAACCAAGGGACCCGGCGTGGGGGCATCCCCCCACACGGGCTATAATCTGAACAATCTTGGTAGAGGTCCACTTGATGAAGCTACACTAGATGAAGCTACACAACTACACAACACATATTGAAGATGAAGACCTGGGCCTTGCGGTTTCAGAGGAGATGTTTTTAAGTTGTCATTAAAAATCTACTTTTGGCTCCTATGACCTTGATGTGCAGCGGACTGGAACAGTTTGAACAGTTTTGAAAGGGGACCACCTAAGGATCATTCCGATCAGTGGTTTAGGAGGAGATCTCGTTTGAAGAAATTGTTTACGCACGCACGCATGGACGCACGACGGACGAAAAGTGATCCCAAAAGCTCACTTCGTCTCTACGTGACGGTGAATATTCAGATACCTTAAGGAATTGTCGTTATTCTCCTAAAATTTTGACAAATTTGTTTTACAGTCAAAAAAAGTGCAGACAGAAAGGGAAACAGTGTAAACCCTGATCAGACTGCTAGGAGCAGTCTGATCTGGGTCTGCACTGTTTGCCCAGGCCTGTCTGTCTCAATACTTAGGATCATTACACTAACCCCCAGTGACTCTAAGTACCCCATAAAACCCACGTTGCGGGTATTCATCTGAATCGCCTCATGGTTTAGATGAATGCCCGCAACATGGGTTTTTATGGAAAAATAAGAAAAAAATATGTTAGGCGTTTGAAATGAATATGCGCAACATAGGTTTCCATCATAGTGCAGATTATGTTTCTGGTTCTTTGGGATCATTGAGTTCATTTAGAATCATATTGAAAATGGAGTTCTGCTAAAGCCGGTGCTAGGGGGCGTGGCTGGTGTAGCACATATCAGTACTGGTCATGAACAGACCCAATAAAACCGAGTCTGCTATTTTCGTTTATTTGTAGTATTCTTTGCTTTCAAAGGATCTAGCTATTCAGAACTTATTTATCTCCACAGCAGCTGGTGCTGTGCAGTGTTGCGGTCGTAAAAAGTCTCCCCGTACATCCATCATAGTGCAGATTATATTTTCTGGTCCTTTGCGACCATTGGGTTCATTTGGAATAATTCTGAAAATGGAGTTCTGCTTAAGCTGGTGCTAGGGCGCGTGGCCGGTGTAACACATTTCAGTACTGGTCATGAACAGACTCAATTAAACCGAGTCTGCTATTTTCGTTTATTTGGTGAATTCTTTGCTTCCAAAGGATCTAGCTATTCAGAATGTATTTATCTTCACTGCAGCGGGTGCTGTGCCGTTTGGCGGACGTAAAAAGTCTCCCCGTACATCCATCATAGTGCAGATTATATATTCTGGTCCTTTGGGATCATTGAGTTCATTTAGAATCATTTTGAAAATGCAGCTCTGCTTAAGCCGGTGCTAGAGGGCGTGGCCGGTGTAGCACATTTCAGTACTGGTCATGAACAGACTCAATAAAACCGAGTCTGCTATTTTCGTTTATTTGGTGTATTCTTTGCTATTCTAGCTTCCAAAGGATCTAGCTATTCAGAACGTTTTCATCAGGGGAACAAGTCCGTGAAATGAAGACCCCCTATACCCCACTTTACAAAGAGAAAACTGGGATTTACGGGGGTATACATTATTTTTGCTCCAAGACATAGGTTGTGGGTACTCATTAGAATGAGGCGGTTCTAACGAGCACCAACAACCTATGTTTGCAGTATTTATTAGAAAAATATTACGGGTTTTCATCAGAAAAATGGCCATTTTGGAGAAGTGAAAAAATGCAATATGTCGCACGTATGTGGTATCATAATGTATGGAGAAATAAGGAGAATTATCATCCAGTTGTTACACCCTATTTGTGGCTATACCTTTAACTCTTATCCTGCTGATCACGACAACCCTTTTCTTGCAAACAGTGTAGATCCAGATCAGATGGCTTCTGAAGAAGCCATCTGATCAGGATCTACACTGTTTGACATTCAATTTATGAACTTGTAGGAATAAATTACATCAAGTAATCTGATTGGTTCAAAGTTAGAAATGGGTGTGGCTAAACTGAATATTCAGCAAGAGAAGGGTAAACAATCCATTCTATTCTCTATATCCAGATACTACTTTATTATTATAAATAAAAAAACACGCTGTAAAGCATACCTATCATAGTTCCAGTGGAACTGAATTCGCTCTTACATCAACAGTAAATAAATGCATTGCGTCTATAAAAAAAGAAAAACACATTTAACCGTATCATAACTGTGACATTTGAGTGATTCCGTTTCATCAAGTCACAAGAGTTACTCCCCCTGGTTGGTCCTCATTGTCTCCTTGGGCTTCGGAGGTCCACAGTGTTAGGTTGTCACGGAGAAGTTGCATGATTAGCGTGCTATCTTTGTAAGACTCTTCTTTCAAGTTATCTAAATCTGCGATTGCGTCACGGTATGCTTTCTTTGCTAATTCGCAGGCTTTTTCTGGCTGATTCATAATTTCATAATAGAATACAGAGAAATTTAGAGCTAAACCAAGCCTTAAAGGATGGGTTGGTAGCAAATGAGATGCTTCCTCAGAAGCTTTTTGATACGCCTCTTCGGAATTGCCAATAACGGTTTTCCGTTCGTCTCCTGCTGACACCTCTGCCAAGTATCGATAGTAATCCCCCTTCATCTTCAAGTAAAATACTTTACTCTCTATATCTGCCCTGTCTGTGCTGTTGTCTTTCAAACTTTTAAGCAAGTTTTGGCTGAGAATATCGAGGACTTCGGTACAAATCTGCTTTAATTCTGCTTCTATCTTCTCTCGATATCTCTGAACTTGTTCCCTCTTCTTTTTATTTGATTCATTCTTCTGTTCAATACTTGAGATTACCCGCCAAGATGACCTTCTAGCACCAACCTGTAAAATAACCCATTTTATCATATGACGTCGCGTCTGAGAGTGTAATAACGTCATGTATTATTTTCGATAATCCACTAGTGATTAAATATGCAAATTAGCTAGATACGTCCCGTAACGTTACATGTACGACGTCCTTAACGACGTCGCGTTTACTAACGGCGGAATATTGACTTTTTTTTTTATAAACAATCGTGAATAAAATGCGTTTTAAATGTCATATGATAAATAGAATCTTGCATTCGTGCTCATGTATTATTGAATTTATTCAACTCGTTGAGGAAAAGGGATAAAATGCTCGGCAAAGCCTCGCATTTTATCCCTTTTCCTCAACTCGTTTAATAAATTCAATAATACATGAGCACTCATGTAAGATCCTCTATTACCATAAAAATCCTAAAAATTCGGACACCTTGAGGACTTGCCGGTTTTCTCCTATAACAAATTTGTTTCACGATCCAGCCAGGAGCCCAAAAGGTGCACCCGGAATGGCAAACAGTGTAGACCCAGAGCAAACTACTCATTACGGTAACACTGTACTTAATGGAATCTTCTACCTAAAAATGCCAAGATAATATCTCCAAAGGGATTCTGCTCCAACAGGACAATGCAAAAGTCCACACTTGAAAAAGTGCAATGGATGCTGCTGAGCGGAATGGGTACACGCTTATACCGCACCCAGCCTATTCACCGAACTTAACACCTAGCTAGTGACTATTTCCTAATCCCATACTCGAAAAATAGCCATCAGTGTAGATGGCAAATCCCCTGACTAAAAGCCAATATAGCCTTCAGAAGATTGTTTTCAAATAGAAAGTGCACCAGAATAAAAATACAGTATATGTTGTATATTAATGTTTATTGAGACTATCTTCACCTAAAATGATACAAAGGATCGCTTCGTAACATGATGAAGATCCAATATTTTCAATACTGAGTTGTGGTTCTTGCACATGAAATACCTTTTCAGCTTTGTATATACAATTGTGGCAATTTTAATGCATAAGAATTTATTTTTCTGATTCCCACTTTCACACCACTGGGTGACCTAATAGTGCTATAAATATCTTGTTTATCTTCTTATAGAAGGTTCTCGAAAACTGAGTCACAGATTAATTTCATTTTTGTAAACAACTTGTTTACAGGGAAAAGTATTTCAGAACCTTCCAGAAAGTTCAGGTTTGCATTATCTTTAGAAAATTACATCATCTTATTCCACAGCCCTGTGGAACATTCTAGAGAAATCTTAGGGTCTATAAAAGAGCTTCATTTTTCTCCTTATTGAGTCAGACTTTGGAGTTTGAAGTTTGGGCTTTTAAGAAAACTTATTTCTGAATTCTGTGTTGGATTGTTATAGGATATTATATTTCATTTCTTACTGTGAATTCTGTGGGATAAAGGAAAATAGATTCATTCAGAATATTTCATAACAGAGCTAAGTAAATTTAAATATTTTTCTTCTACAGGTTAAAGTTAACTTGTAAATAAACTTTGTTAGTTTTTTCCAAAAGGCTTGTTTGCTTTTCCTATCTACTACGCCTGGCTCGTAACAGAAATTGGGAGCCCATCCGGGATAAAAACATCTTGAGCATTTTAGGACTGACATTTCATTTGTAGACAAGTAATTGTCATTTCTTATCAAACATAGACTTGGCAGTTGCTTCAAAAGATTGGTATTTCCGCAAAGGCATATAGGGGATTGTCATTTCATGTGACTTGTCATTTCAGGTGAAATAGTACTTGTCATTTCATATGAAATTCTTGTTGGGATTGTCATTTAAAAAACCATTATTGCTTTATAATACAAACAAAAAGCGAACATGTCGTTTGATTTGAGAAGTTTTTTTGGCTCAGCCTACTCAGGAGTTGTTTAATCTGGCCAAAAGGACAGATTTGCTAGAAATTCCTTCCCACTCTGGGGTCACTGCTGTCAAAACAAGCATGAAAAACATGAAATTAAGAATATAAGAATCTTATATGGGTGTGAGGGGTGGATTGAAAATCCGTCCCGAGGGACACTATCCGGCATCACGAGGCTTGCCGAGTGATGCCGGACAGTGATCCCGAGGGACGGATTTTTCTATCCACCCCTCACACCCATATTGGATTCTTTTTCTTGCATACCTTCCATTTCTATAGCGAATTTTTAATGCTGCTGTCACTTCGGTAACCGACGTCCGCCATTTTGTGATGCCACAACAGGAATGTTTAGTGACGTCACGCATGACGACGCGGGGCATGAGGTTGTGATCAACCAGTGTATTTATCAAACACGCGATTATATTCGATTTGGGGTCGGAACACCAGGGTCAGAACATAAATTTCTATCCCAGGGTAAAATCAGGGATTTCCTTGTCTGGTGTGCAAGAATATTTTGGTACAGTTTTTCGTTGATGAAGAACTTTTTGATCCATCTGCTTTGTCTATCATTATGGTCTCACATACTGAATTACAAATGAGACAAATTGAAATAGGAAGGCAAATTGAATTAGAGAAGTTAAGATTAGAAATGGAAGAACGAGAAAATGAAAAGCAAAGTGTAATGGAAGAAAGAGAGAAGGATAAAGAAAGAGAAATGCAGAGACAAATGAGGTTGGAAAAATAGAAATGGAGAGGGAAAAAAGAGAAATGGAGGAACGCCTCCAGAAAGAAAAAAATAGAAAAAGAAGAGCGACTTAAAATAGAAAGAGAAAAATGGCATTTTCAATTAAAGATGAAGGAACTGGAACTCCAGGGTCAAGAGAGGGTAAAATATATCCCTGTTTTTGACTCTGGTAGTTACTTTGATGCCACAAACACATCAGATTAGTTCCGCCATTAAAGGAAAAATGAGTAGATAAGTATTTTTTTGGCATTTTGAAAAAGTTGCAGAAAATCTAAAATGACCAAAAGAGCATTGGACCTTACGTTTGCAAAGCGTTGTTGTCGGAAAGGCTCGAGACATTTACACTCAGCTGACTGTCGAGCAAAGCTCAGACTATGATTTGGTTAAGGAGCTTATTCTTAAGGCATATGAGCTGGTCCCTGTGGCTTACAGGCAGAAATTTAGGAATTGTAAGAAAGACATTTCCCAGACCAATGTAGAATTTGCTCAAACCAAAGAACAGTTATTTGACAGGTGATGTTCTTCTAAAAATGTAGGCTCAAATCATGAAAAACTTAGACAGAGTGTCCTTGTTGAAGAGTTCAAACGGTGCATAAATTCAGACATTTAGTCTTTTCTCGATGAGAGACAGGTTGAAACTTGGAGGAAGCTTCTCGTTTGGCAGATGATTATGCTTTGACTCATAAAGTCTCATTTGTGAACAGGCCTTATCCTAGAAAACCTTATAATCCACAGACAGGTCCAAGATTCTATCCTAGTAATCCATCTGGCAGTTACAGCCATACATCCAGTACTATGCCCAAACTTTCCGGCGAAAATAAAAGCCAGAATCCTTCCAAACCTTCTGTTGAAAACAGAAGCCCAATTTTTTCTAAACCTTCTGGTGAAAATAAAGACCAGAATCCCTTATCTCAACCTCAAGTAGTTTGTAATTATTGTAAAATACAGGTCATTTGATCTCTGAATGTTTACAATTAAAGCCACGAAATGAAAGACAAAGACAAGAGGAACTTAAGCCTACAAACCTGACTTCTGAAAGGCCAAAACCAGAGTCTTGTGTATGGGAGGAAACTCTTTCTGATACCAAATTATCTGAGACTGATTCAGTTATGGAGATTTATGAACCATTCTTATCAGATGGTTTTGTGTCACTAAATGGTGACAGTTATGCCCATCCTGCCCCTATTAAAATCTTATGAGATACTGGAGCTTCTCAATCTCTTATTCTTGCAGATACTGCCTTTTTCTGAGAAGACTTCTTTGGGCCAAAATGTCCTTATTAAGGATGTAGAATGTGGATTTGGTAATGTTCCGCCTCATAACGTTTATTTGTCATCAGACTTGGTATCGGTTCAGTGGCTGTTGGTATTAGACCTTCTTTACCTTTTAAAGGTGTTCATTTGTTGCTAGGCAATGACTTAGCTGGAGATAAGGTTGTGGTAAACCCACTTTTGACTTCTAATCCTTGCACAGACCAAACGCCTGATCCCATTGAGCAGGAAATTCCAGATCTTTATCCGCCCTGTGCAGTCACAAGGGCTATGGCACGAAAGGCCAAGCAAACTGATGGGAATCAGGATTTTGATTTAACTGATACCTTTTTGGGTCAGTCTTTTAATGACGAGATAACAAGGTCTTTGTCTTCAAGCCTGTCTGATAAACAGACAGATTTTTATGAGAATAACTCATCTTTCGATCTAGGCCATGACAAAATGTCCGGGTCTCAACTAGCTATAGAACAGCACTAGGATCCTGAAATTTCGCCTTTGTTTGAAAGGGATTTAGATGAGCAGGAAGTATTTAAGGCACCAGTCTGTTATTTTGTCAAAAATGACATTCGTATATGAAAATTGCGTCCACCAGACGTCTCAGCAGAAAGCGAGCGGACTGTCAACTACCAGATATTGGTTCCAAGGGTTTACCGTCCCGAAATATTAAACTTGGCACATGAAACTCCCATGTCAGGGCATTTAGGTGTAAACAAGTCGCCCAGCGGGCAACGATCGCTCACCTGAGAAAAAGCACAGGCTGTCAGATTCAAGGCGAATTCGAACTCATCTGAGATATTATGCTTGTCTTTGTTTACTAAAAGTTTCAAAAAGATCCGATCGAAAACAGCGGAGAAAAAGTGGACACCATTTTTCGCTTATGTATTCAAGGGCAGGTAGCTAACTCCAAAGCTGTTGGTCCTGCGAGACCCAAATTGGAACTTGACGTAGACTGTATGCCTCTCCTGGTTATCTGCAAAGTAGAAGTAAAACAAAGATCAGGAATCGATACAATTAACTTACTCCACCCATCAAAGACACCAAAGGAAAAGAAACACAAACATGAAGCGACCAGACCATAATGGAAACCTAAACAAAGGAAGGCCGTAAGGACAGTTACTTTCCCATAAAATGGCCAAATGGCCATCCAAAATAAAAAGACACAAATGGACACACAGTAAGTAACAAACAACAACATAAATAAACCGCCACAGAAGAACCGCCTTGGAACGGTCCGTGGAAATAATTCCACTGGTGTGTGTGTGTGTGGGGGGGGGGGGGGGGGGGGCTTAAATCGATTTAACATGGCCATAATCCTCGCCCTTGCCTCTGTCGCGGTATACACTAATTTTGTTTAGTCCGCATGAAGGCTTCCTATCTCATCAATGTAACATCTCCGAGAACATACAAATAAAAAACTACAAAGATGAAACAAGGTTGAGGACTCGACAGCATATAACAACAGAATTGCTGGAGCAAAAGAAAACCAACAGTTAGACTCCAAGGGGCCCGACCAAAGACGGAGCATCAGGCGCCAACCAACATAAAGAATACTAAAACAAAATAAAATTCCATTTATGCTTTTACGCTGGAACCGCCATACAATCTTAGGCCCGACCAACCGGTGTGCAATGAAAGAGGGAAGCAAAGTTGCCAACAGTGATTGGGTTAACCACCATGCATGCAGTCTGTTTTATAACATTTAAGTTGTACCCAATCTTTGTATATCGACGAACGATTTTACGAAATTGGGTACTAATGTCAGTACAGGTATGTATTTTTCTAAATTTATATACTAAGTCACCACAGAATTCGGGTTCCGATAGGCCTTGTTGCAGAAGTGTTTTAAGTCCAACATTGAATTTTGAAACCAAATCAGAATGACGTCTATAAAACTTAGAAAAAAGCTTTACGTAGTTTATGATACCGATACCCCTGATTAAGAAGTTTAGCGGTTAATAATTTATTACGAGTTTTGAAGTCGGATACATGACTAGACACTCTTGCGAATCGAATTAACTGCGAAATATAAACCCCGTACGATGTCGCACGAGGAACATCACCATCAAAAAAAAGGAAAATTTACAATCTCGAAATCAAAATCATCACGTTTATCATACATTTTGCAAGAAACAAATCCATCTACAATAGATAAATGTAAATCCAAAAAGGAGGCCTCGGCATCAGAGAAATTTGCGTTGTTTAACTGAAGTTCTAGGGGATAAATCTGACTGATCAAACCATCAAAGTAAGTATTGTCAATATTTAATAAATCATATAAATATCTAGAAGTAGAGCTAAACCCTCAATAATTTCAGATTGGTTATCAATGGAAAGCGACAACATGAAGTCTCTTTCATAACAATACAAGAACAAATCAGCCACAAGAAATGCGCAATTCGTACCCATCGGAATACCCACAATTTGTCTAAAAAACTTAGTACCGAATCTAATATAAATATTGCCAAGTAGAAAGGTTAGGGCATCACACACTTTCTGACATGACCAAAGTGTAAGTTCTCTCCCTTGCAGATTTTAATAAAATATTAAACAGACGGACTCAGAGGACTTTCCCTCCATTTTGGGTGATTTTGTAAATTAGGAACTCAGACAGTCCATTAATGCATTATAATATATATCCTGACAAATCAATTCTTTTCTGTATGTGGAAATAAATTTAATAGACTGATTTACATATTTACATATTTATTTATTACTAGTTTCTTCACCACAATCCGTCCGACCCAGGCGAACCCACAAACTATTGTAACCCGCTCATTCTCAGCCACTAAGCTCGGCTACTTGCTGTCCTGACAATCTTCCAACATAAGGCTGAGGAGAGGGGTAGTGTACAATTTCCATATAGATACGGTAAGTATTTTGTGATAGTTGGAGGATAGATTTTGTAAATTCTTCTTAAAACTTTAAATCCTATGCTGTTGGTTTCGATATAATCGCCTCGCCAAGGCGGTTCTAATCAGTGCCCTCAACATAGGTTTTTTTATGGAGAAATAAGGAAAACTAACGTTCAATTACCTGATCTGTTGCTATGCATATCTACTACATGAGCAACTTAGAGGCCCCCGTGGTGAAGTGGAAAAGCTAATCGCCTTGTTATTCAGGGGTCGTGAGTTCGATTCTTGGCTGCTCCAGACTTTTAGATGTGTCTTTAAACCCAGGCACCGTCTTCATATGACCTTAGTTGTTGGTGGGACGTAAAGCTATCCTCTCTCACACACGCCCCCCCTCACACACACGCACACACACGCACGCACGCACGCACGCGCGCGTGCACAAACACACGCACGCACACACGCACGCACATGTACGCTCGCCAACACACATAGCCGCTCGCCCGCCAATCCATCCATCCATCCATACATCTAAAGTTTGTCTCTGTAGATCTATAAACAGTTATTTTCCCAATTGCTTGACCGAAAATAAACGATTGTGTAATAGTGTTGCTGTGGTGACCAACTCAAACAAATTACATGTGTAGAACAAAGTGCTAGCGTCGTGGCCTTTAAAACTCAAGTACAGTAGAACTTCGATGGCTCGAACACCGATGGCTCGTTTACCATGGATGTGTCGAACCCATTCTTGAGCCCCTAGCGAAATGCTCTACATTAGAAATAGTGGGGGGTAATTAAGGAGATTTTAGTCTATTATCTTGCAAATGTATGCTGTGTGTACTCATAAGAATCGCCTCGACGAGGCGATTCTAATGAGTACACACAGCATACATTTTCATTATAAAACACCGGAAAGATGTCTAAAAGTGTCTCGTTATTCCCCCTGACAGTTAGCTCAGTGGCTCGAACTGCCCCTGTCTCGAACAGATTTTCGAGGTCCCAAAGGTGTTCGAGCCATTGAAGTTCGACTGTACATAGCAATGGCTATACCAAGGCGGTGCTTCCGCTGTGGTATATTATTGTCGTTGCGTATCTTTGCATGTGTGCCCTTGTAATGTATGTTTGGCCGTTCGGTCATTTGTTGGTATAAGGTGAAACTGTCTTTTGATGGGATAAAGTGAAACTGTGAAACTCAATAAAACCGAGTTTGCTATTTTCGTTTATTTGATACATTCTTTGCTTACAAAGGATCAAACTATTCAGAACTTATTTTTGGTTTTCGACTGCTAGTGTTTTAATCAATCCACATTGCTTTGTGCGTGTCATTTCCCCTTTGTGTCTTGAGAGAATCCCAGGTTCGTGTCACTTAATATCAAATATATCAGACAGAGCTTCGAGAACGCTTGTAGAATCGCGAGTCCCGCCAAGCAATTCTACATGCGTTCTCGAAGCCGAGCCTGATATACTTGCGGACCAAACGAACCATGGCGAGCTATAATTTGAACAATCGTGGTAGAGGTCCACTAGATGAAGCTTCATACCAAATATCAAAGACATGGGCCTTGTGGTTTCAGACAAGAAGAATTTTAAGGTGTCCCCTATATAAGCCTATTTAAAACCAGTGGGCCTCGACACGGGGCCATTTTTGGCCCAAGAGCTATAACTTGAACAATCTTGGTAGAGGTCCTCTAGATGAAGCTTCATACCAAATATCAAAGACCTGGGCCTTCTGGTTTCAGACAAGCAGATTTTGAAAGATATTCCCTATATAAGCTGAAGTAAAACCAGTGGGCCCCGGCGCGGGGCCATTTTTGGCCCTAGGACTATAATTTGAACAATCGTGGTGTTTTGTTTATTTCATTTGAAGTTTAACGTCCCCGTTAACACGGTACAGGTCATTTTGGAGACGTTGCTTCCAATTTTGTGGGAATTTTATCCGACATTGAGATAAAATGACATCTTAAGCCCTGTCGCCGAATGAAACAAATAGGGTTTATAAGCATGGACGGGCCGACTCGCACCGGATTTCCTGGGCAGGCTTAGATCCTATAAGCGGTTTACAATTACTCGTGTGCGGGTCGGTTTCAGCTCTGCGTGGAAGCATCATGCAGCCCATCTATTTCTTCAAGCCCCGATGGGCAGGGGCTCTGAACAATCTTGGTAGAGGTCCACTATATGAAGCTTCATACCAAATTTCAAAGACCTGGGCCTTCTGATATCTGACAATAATTTTTTTTTAAGTTTTTTCACTTATTTTCCCTTTTCGTTGCCATGGCAACCAGAGTACTGCATCGAATTGAATTTTTTGAACAACTGTGAGAGAGGACCACCTAAAGATCATTTCTGCCAAGTTTGGTCAAAATATGTTCAGTAGTTTAGGAGATGTCTTTAAAAGAAATTTTGGATAGACAGACATCCGGATAGACGAAGAATGACGACGACGATGGACGGTGACTGATCACAATAGCTCCCCTCGAGCCTTCTGCTTAGGTGAGCTAAAAATGTATGTTGTATCTAAACATTAGAATCTCCACAATAAGTTGATTCTATTGAGAACACACTACATACCTTTATTTTATAGAAGATAGAAAAGAAGTGCTCGAGTCAATCTGATATGCCTTCTGACTTGGTATTAGGCTTACCATAACAAGAGGACCATAATGGCCCTGGATTGCTCACCGCATCCTTATTGTACAGGTAAAGTGGTAGATAATATAAGGTGGGGTGGGTGGTTCTGACAAGAAGATTTTTGAAGATTTTCCATATGTAAGTCTATGTTAAACCAGTGGGCCCCGGGGCGGGGGCATTTTTTATCTCGAAATTCGAACAATCTTGATAGAGGCTAACTAGACGAATCTTGGTACCACATATCAAACACCTGAGCCTTCTGCTTTCAGACAAAAGGATTTTTAAAAGGTTTTCCCTGTATAAGTCAACGTAAAACCAAAGTGCCCGTTGCGGGGGCATTTCTTGGCCCTAGGGCTCATATATGAACAGTCTTGATAAGAGGTCCACTAGATGAAGTTTCAAAGCAAATATCAAAGACCTGGGCTTTGCGGTTTCAGAGAATATTTTTTAAAGATGTTTCCTATATAACTCAATGTAAAACCAAAGGGCCCCGGGGCGGGGGCTATTTTGGTCCAAGGGCTATAATTTGAACAATTTTGGTAGAGGTCCACTAGATGAAGCTACGCACCAAATATCAAAGACCTGGGCCTTGCGATTTCAGAGAAGATTTTAAAGATTTTTCCCATATACATATAAGTCAATGTAAAGCCAAAGAGCACCTTGGCGGAGGCATTTTTGGCCCCCGGGCTATACTTTGAACAATATTGGTAGAGGTGAAGCTTCATACACATTTCAGAGTAGAAGATTTTTAAGCTTTTTTTCTATATAAGTCAATATGAAACCAAAGGACCCCGGGGCGGGGGCATTTTTAGGACCAGGGCTAAAATTTGTACAATCTTGATAGAGGTCCACAAGACGAAGCTTCATACCAAATATCAAACACCTGAGCCTTCTGGTTTCAGACAAGAAGATTTTTAAAGGTTTTTCCCTATATAAGTCAATGTAAAACCAAAGCGCCCCGTTTGGCCCCAGGGCTATAATCAATCTTGATAGAGGTGAATAAGACGAAGCTTCATGCCAAATACCAAACACCTGAGCCTTCTGGTGTCAGAAATGAAGATTTTTAAAGGTTTTCCATATGTAAGTCTATGTAAACCAAAGGGTCCCAGAGCGGGGGCATTTTTGGCCCCAGGGCTATAATTTGGACAATCTTGTTAGAGGTCCACTAGATGAAGCTACACACCAAATATTGAAGACCTGGGCCTTGCGGTTTCAGAGGAGAAGATTTTTAAAGGGGTCCCTATGTAAGTCTATGTAAAACCAAAGGGTCCCAGAGCGGGGGCATTTTTGGCACCAGGGCTATAATTTGGACAATCTTGTTAGAAGTCCACTAGATGAAGCTACACTAGATGTAGCTACACACCAAATATTGAAGACCTGGGCCTTGCGGTTTCAGAAGAGAAGATTTTTAAAGGTGTCCCTATGTAAGTCAATGTAAAATCAAAGGGACCCGGAGTGGGGGCATTTTTGCCCCCCCCCCCCCCCAACGGGCTATAATCTGAACAATCTTGGTAGAGGTCCACTAGATGAAGCAGCACTAGATGAAGCTACACACAAAATATTGAAGATGAAGACCTGGGCCTTGCGGTTTCAGAGGAGAAGATTTTTTTAAGTTAAAAAAAATCTAATTTTTGCTCCTGTGACCTTGATGTGCAGCGGACTGGAACCGTTTGAACAGTTTTGAAAGGGGACCACCTTAGGATCATTCCGATCAGTGGTTTAGGAGGAGATCTCGTTTGAAGAAATTGTTAACGCACGCGAGCATGGACGCACGACGGACGAAAAGTGATCCCAAAAGCTCACCTCGTCTCTACGTGACGGTGAATATTCAGATACCTTAAGGAATTGTCGTTATTCTCCTAACATTTTGACAAATTTGTTTTACAGTCAAAAAAAGTGCAGACAGAAAGGGAAACAGTGTAAACCCTGATCAGACTGCTAGGAGCAGTCTGATCTGGGTCTGCACTGTTTGCCCAGGCCTGTCTGTCTCAATACTTAGGATCATTACACTAACCCCCAGTGACTCTAAGTACCCCATAAAACCCACGTTGCGGGTATTCATCGGAATCGCCTCATGGTTCAGATGAATGCCCGCAACATGGGTTTTTATGGAAAAATAAGAAAAAAATATGTTAGGCGTTTGAGATGAATATCCGCAACATGGGTTTCCATCATAGTTCAGATTATATTTCTGGTTCTTTGGGATCATTGAGTTCATTTAGAATCATATTGAAAATGGAGTTCTGCATAAGCCGGTGCTAGGGGGCGTGGCCGGTGTAGCACATAACAGTACTGGTCATGAACAGACTCACTTAAACCGAGTCTGCTATTTTCGTTTATTTGGTGTATTCTTTGCTTCAAAAGGATCTAGCTATTCAGAACTCATTTATCTCCACTGCAGCTGGTGCTGTGCCGTGTGGCGGCCGTAAAAAGTCTCCCCGTACATCCATCATAGTGCAGATTATATTTTCTGGTCCTTTGGGACCATTGAGTTCATTTAGAATATTTCTGAAAATTGAGTTCTGCTTAAGCCGGTGCTAGTGGGCGTGGCCGGTGTAGCACATTTCAGTACTGGTCACGAACAGACTCAATTAAACCGAGTCTGCTATTTTCGTTTATTTGGTGTATTCTTTGCTTCCAAAGGATCTAGCTATTCAGAACGTATTTATCTTCACTGCAGCTGGTGCTGTGTCGTGTGGCGGCCGTAAAAAGTCTCCCCGTACATCCATCGCAGTGCAAATTATATTTTCTGATCCCTTTGGGATCATTGAGTTCATTTAGAATCATTTTGAAAATGGAGTTCTGCTTAAGCCGGTGCTAGAGGGCGTGGCCGGTGTAGCACATTTCAGTACTGGTCATGAACAGACTCAATAAAACCGAGTCTATTTTCGTTTATTTGGTGTATTCTTTGCTTCCAAATGATCTAGCTATTCAGAGCTTTTTCATCAGGTGAACAAGTCCGTGAAATGAAGACCCCCTATACCCCACTTTACATAGAGAAAACTGGGATTTACGGGGGTATACATTATTTTTCTTATTTTTGTTACAAGACATAGGTTGTGGGTACTCGTTAGAACCGCCTCAATGAGGCGGTTCTAACGAGCACCCATAACCTATGTTTGCAGTATTTTAAGAAAAATATCACGGATTTTTATCAGAAAAATGGCCATTTTGGAGATGTGAAAAAATGCACTATGTCGCACGTATGTGGTATCGTAATGTATGGAGAAATTAGGAGAATTATCCAGTTGTAACCAAATAAACACCCTATCTGTGGCTATACCGTTAACTCTTATCCTGCTGTGCACGACAACCTTTTTTATTGCAAACAGTGTAGATCCAGATAAGATGGCTTCGGAAGAAGCCATCTGATCAGGATCTACACTGTTTGACATTCAATTTATGAATTTGTAGGAATAAATTACATCAAGTAATTCGATTGGTTCAAAGTTAGAAATGGGTGTGGCTAAACTGAAAATTCAGCAAGAGAAGGGTTAACAATCCTTGCTAATTCTCTATATGCAGATACTACTTTATTATTATAAATAAAAAACACGCTGTAAAGCATACCTATTGGAACTGAATTCGCTCTTACATCAACAGTAAATAAATGCATTGCGTCTATAAAAAGAAAAACACATTTAACCGTATCATAACTGTGACATTTGAGTGATTCCATTTCATCAAGTCACAAGAGTTACTCCCCCTGCTCAATCATCAGCCTGTTGGTCCTCATTGTCTCCCTTGGCTTCTATTCGGAGATCCACAGTATAAGGTTGTCACGGAGAAGTTGCATGATTAGCGTGCTATCTTTGTAAGAATCTTCTTTCAAATTATCTAAATCGGCGATTGCTTCACCGTATGCTTTCTTTGCTAATTCGCAGGCTTTTTCTGGCTGATTCATAATTTCATAATAAAATACAGAGAAATTAAGAGCTAAACCAAGCCTTAAAGGATGGATTGTCTGTAAAATTGATGCCTCTTCAGTAGCTTTTTGATACGCATCTTCGGAATTACCAATTACGGTTTTCCGTTCCTCTCCTGCTGCCACCTCTGCCAAGTATCGATAGAAATCCCCCTGCATCTTTAAATATAATACGTTACTCTCTATGTCAGCACTATCGATGCTGTTGTCGTTCAAACGTTTAAGCAAGTTTTGGCTGAGAATATCGAGGACTTCGGTACAAATCTGCTTTAATTCTGCTTCTATCTTCTCTCGATATCTCTGAACTTGTTCCCTCTTCTTTTCATTTGATTCATTCTTCTGTTCAATACTTGAGATTACACGCCAAGATGACCTTCTAGCACCAACCTGTAAAATAACCCATTTTATCATATGACGTCGCGTCTGAGAGTGTAATAACGTCATGTATTATTTTCGATAATCCACTAGTGGATTAAATATGCAAATTAGCTAGATACGTCCCGTAACGTTACGTGTACGACGTCCTTAACGACGTCGCGTTTACTAACGGCGGAATATTGACTTTTTTTTTATAAACAATCGTGAATAAAATGCGTTTTAAATGTCATATGATAAATAGAATCTTGCATTCGTGCTCATGTATTATTGAATTTATTAAACTCGTTGAGGAAAAGGGATAAATGCTCGGCAAAGCCTCGCATTTTATCCCTTTTCCTCAACTCGTTTAATAAATTCAATAATACATGAGCACTCATGTAAGATCCTCTATTACCATAAAAATCCTAAAAATTCGGACACCTTGAGGACTTGCCGGTTTTCTCCTATAACAAATTTGTTTCACGATCCAGCCAGGAGCCCAAAAGGTGCACCCGGAATGGCAAACAGTGTAGACCCAGAGCAAACTGCTCATTACGGTAACACTGTACTTAATGGAATCTTCTACCTAAAAATGCCAAGATAATATCTCCAAAGGGATTCTGCTCCAACAGGACAATGCAAAAGTCCACACTTGAAAAAGTGCAATGGATGCTGCTGAGCGGAAACGGTACACGCTTATACCGCACCCAGCCTATTCACCGAACTTAACACCTATCTAGTGACTGTTTCCTAATCCCATACTCGAAAAATAGCCATCAGTGTAGATGGCAAATCCCCTGACTAAAAGCCAATATAGCCTTCAGAAGATTGTTTTCAAATAGAAAGTGCACCAGAATAAAAATACAGTATATGTTGTATATTAATGTTTATTGAGACTATCTTCACCTAAAATGATACAAAGGATCGCTTCGTAACATGATGAAGATCCAAGATTTTCAATACTGAGTTGTGGTTCTTGCACATGAAATACCTTTTCAGCTTTGTATATACAATTGTGGCAATTTTAATGCATAAGAATTTATTTTTCTGATTCCCACTTTCACACCACTGGGTGACCTAATAGTGGTATAAATATCTTGTTTATCTTCTTATAGAAGGTTCTCGAAAACTGAGTCACAGATTAATTTCATTTTTGTAAACAACTTGTTTACAGGGAAAAGTATTTCAGAACCTTCCAGAAAGTTCAGGTCTCCCCGTACATCAACCATAGTGCAGTTTATATTTTACTTTTAGTCCTTTGAGATCAGCGTGAATATTCTGAGAAATCAGAAATAAATTACTGGTTTAGACTCATATTCTAGACAGGTTTTTAATTATTTGGACCCCATTTTGATTTATATCAGTCTTTGAATCGACTGCCTATTCGAAATTCGCAAAATTGCAGTGGGTTTCCTCTGGCTTTCTTTGCCGGATCATTACAGGGTCACTGATGAGGCTTTATTAGCCGAAACTACGTAGTATGACCCATCTTCTTTCTTATGAATGTTTTCATTGATCTTAAAGGAACTCATTTTTGATTTTTATTTGCATTATCTTTAGAAAGTTACATCATCTTATTCCACAGCCCTGTGGAACATTCTAGAGAAATCTTAGGGTCTATAAAAGAGCTTCATTTTTCTCCTTATTGAGTCAGACTTTGGAGTTTGAAGTTTGGGCTTTTAAGAAAACTTATTTCTGAATTCTGTGTTGGATTGTTATAGGATATTATATTTCATTTCTTACTGTGAATTCTGTGGGATAAAGGAAAATAGATTCATTCAGAATATTTCATAACAGAGCTAAGTAAATTTAAATATTTTTCTTCTACAGGTTAAAGTTAACTTGTAAATAAACTTTGTTAGTTTTTTTCCAAAAGGCTTGTTTGCTTTTCCTATCTACTACGCCTGGCTCGTAACAGAAATTGGGAGCCCATCCGGGATAAAAACATCTTGAGCATTTTAGGACTGACATTTCATTTGTAGACAAGTAATTGTCATTTCTTATCAAACATAGACTTGGCAGTTGCTTCAAAAGATTGGTATTTCCGCAAAGGCATATAGGGGATTGTCATTTCATGTGAATTGTCATTTCAGGTGAAATAGTACTTGTCATTTCATGTGAAATTCTTGTTGGGATTGTCATTTAAAAAACCGTCAAATTAACCTCAATTTGTATTACCATTATTGCTTTATAATACAAACAAAAAGCGAACATGTCGTTTGATTTGAGAAGTTTTTTTTGGCTCAGCCTACTCAGGAGTTGTTTAATCTGGCCAAAAGGACAGATTTGCTAGAAATTCTTTCCCACTCTGGGGTCACTGCTGTCAAAACAAGCATGAAAAACATGAAATTAAGAATATAAGAATCTTATATGGGTGTGAGGGGTGGATTGAAAATCCGTCCCGAGGGACACTATCCGGCATCACGAGGCTTGCCGAGTGATGCCGGACAGTGATCCCGAGGGACGGATTTTTCTATCCACCCCTCACACCCATATTGGATTCTTTTTCTTGCATACCTTCCATTTCTATAGCGAATTTTTAATGCTGCTGTCACTTCGGTTACCGACGTCCGCAATTTTGTGATGACACAACAGGAATGTTTAGTGACGTCACGCATGACGACGCGGGGCATGAGGTTGTGATCAACCAGTGCATTTATCAAACACGCGATTATATTCGATTTGGGGTCGGAACACCAGGGTCAGAACATAAATTTCTATCCCAGGGTAAAATCAGGGATTTCCTTGTCTGGTGTGCAAGAATATTTTGGTACAGTTTTTCGTTGATGAAGAACTTTTTGATCCATCTGCTTTGTCTATCATTATGGTCTCACATACTGAATTACAAATGAGACAAATTGAAATAGGAAGGCAAATTGAATTAGAGAAGTTAAGATTAGAAATGGAAGAACGAGAAAATGAAAAGCAAAGTGTAATGGAAGAAAGAGAGAAGGATAAAGAAAGAGAAATGCAGAGACAAATGAGGTTGGAAAAATAGAAATGGAGAGGGAAAAAAGAGAAATGGAGGAACGCCTCCAGAAAGAAAAAAATAGAAAAAGAAGAGCGACTTAAAATAGAAAGAGAAAAATGGCATTTTCAATTAAAGATGAAGGAACTGGAACTCCAGGGTCAAGATAGGGTAAAAACATATCCCTGTTTTTGACTCTGGTAGTTACTTTGATGCCACAAACACATCAGATTAGTTCCGCCATTAAAGGAAAAATGAGTAGATACGTATTTTTTTGGCATTTTGAAAAAGTTGCAGAAAATCTAAAATGACCAAAAGAGCATTGGACCTTACGTTTGCAAAGCGTTGTTGTCGGAAAGGCTCGAGACATTTACACTCAGCTGACTGTCGAGCAAAGCTCAGACTATGATTTGGTTAAGGAGCTTATTCTTAAGGCATATGAGCTGGTCCCTGTGGCTTACAGGCAGAAATTTAGGAATTGTAAGAAAGACATTTCCCAGACCAATGAAGAATTTGCTCAAACCAAAGAACAGTTATTTGACAGGTGATGTTCTTCTAAACATGTAGGCTCAAATCATGAAAAACTTAGACAGAGTGTCCTTGTTGAAGAGTTCAAACGGTGCATAAATTCAGACATTTAGTCTTTTCTCGATGAGAGACAGGTTGAAACTTGGAGGAAGCTTCTCGTTTGGCAGATGATTATGCTTTGACTCATAAAGTCTCATTTGTGAACAGGCCTTATCCTAGAAAACCTTATAATCCACAGACAGGTCCAAGATTCTATCCTAGTAATCCATCTGGCAGTTACAGCCATACATCCAGTACTATGCCCAAACTTTCCGGCGAAAATAAAAGCCAGAATCCTTCCAAACCTTCTGTTGAAAACAGAAGCCCAATTTTTTCTAAACCTTCTGGTGAAAATAAAGACCAGAATCCCTTATCTCAACCTCAAGTAGTTTGTAATTATTGTAAAATACAGGTCATTTGATCTCTGAATGTTTACAATTAAAGCCACGAAAAGAAAGACAAAGACAAGAGGAACTTAAGCCTACAAACCTGACTTCTGAAAGGCCAAAACCAGAGTCTTGTGTATGGGAGGAAACTCTTTCTGATACCAAATTATCTGAGACTGATTCAGTTATGGAGATTTATGAACCATTCTTATCAGATGGTTTTGTGTCACTAAATGGTGACAGTTATGCCCATCCTGCCCCTATTAAAATCTTATGAGATACTGGAGCTTCTCAATCTCTTATTCTTGCAGATACTGCCTTTTTCTGAGAAGACTTCTTTGGGCCAAAATGTCCTTATTCAGGATGTAGAATGTGGATTTGGTAATGTTCCGCCTCATAACGTTTATTTGTCATCAGACTTGGTATCGGTTCAGTGGCTGTTGGTATTAGACCTTCTTTACCTTTTAAAGGTGTTCATTTGTTGCTAGGCAATGACTTAGCTGGAGATAAGGTTGTGGTAAACCCACTTTTGACTTCTAATCCTTGCACAGACCAAACGCCTGATCCCATTGAGCAGGAAATTCCAGATCTTTATCCGCCCTGTGCAGTCACAAGGGCTATGGCACGAAAGGCCAAGCAAACTGTTGGGAATCAGGATTTTGATTTAACTGATACCTTTTTGGGTCAGTCTTTTAATGACGAGATAACAAGGTCTTTGTCTTCAAGCCTGTCTGATAAACAGACAGATTTTTATGAGAATAACTCATCTTTCGATCTAGGCCATGACAAAATGTCCGGGTCTCAACTAGCTATAGAACAGCACTAGGATCCTGAAATTTCGCCTTTGTTTGAAAGGGCTTTAGATGAGCAGGAAGTATTTAAGGCACCAGTCTGTTATTTTGTCAAAAATGACATTCGTATATGAAAATTGCGTCCACCAGACGTCTCAGCAGAAAGCGAGCGGACTGTCAACTACCAGATATTGGTTCCAAGGGTTTACCGTCCCGAAATATTAAACTTGGCACATGAAACTCCCATGTCAGGGCATTTAGGTGTAAACAAGTCGCCCAGCGGGCAACGATCGCTCACCTGAGAAAAAGCACAGGCTGTCAGATTCAAGGCGAATTCGAACTCATCTGAGATATTATGCTTGTCTTTGTTTACTAAAAGTTTCAAAAAGATCCGATCGCAAACAGCGGAGAAAAAGTGGACACCATTTTTAAATCCTATGCTGTTGGTTTCGTTATAATCGCCTCGCCAAGGCGGTTCTAATCAGTGCCCTCAACATAGGTTTTTTATGGAAAAATAAGGAAAAATAACCTTCAATTACCTGATCTGTTGCTATGCATATCTACTACATGAGCAATTTAGAGGCCCCCGTGGTGAAGTGGAAAAGCTAATCGCCTTGTTATTCAGGGGTCGTGAGTTCGATTCTTGGCTGCTCCAGACTTTTAGATGTGTCTTTAAACCCAGGCACCGTCTTCATATGACCTTAGTTGTTGGTGGGACGTAAAGCTATCCTCTCTCACACACGCACACGCCCCCTCACACGCACGCACGCGCGCGTACACACACACACACGCACGCACGCACACACGCACGCACATGTACGCTCGCCAACACACATAGCCGCTCGCCCGCCAATCCATCCATCCATCCATACATCTAAAGTTTGTCTCTGTAGATCTATAAACAGTTATTTTCCCAATTGCTTGACCGAAAATAAACGATTGTGTAATAGTGTTGCTGTGGTGACCAACTCAAACAAATTACATGTGTAGAACAAAGTGCTAACGTCGTGGCCTTTAAAACTCAAGTGCAGTAGAACTTCGATGGCTCGAACACCGATGGCTCGTTTACCATGGATGTGTCGAACCCATTCTTGAAATGCTCTACATTAGAAAAAATGGGGGGGTAATTAAGGAGAATTTAGTCTATTATCTTGCAAATGTATGCTGTGTGTACTCATAAGAATCGCCTCGATGAGGCGATTCTAATGAGTACACACAGCATACATTTTCATTATAGAACACCGGAAAGATGTCTAAAAGTGTCTCGTTATTCCTCCTGACAGTAACCTTAGTGGCTCGAACTACCCCTGTCTCGAACAGATTTTCGAGGTCCCAAAGGTGTTCGAGCCATTGAAGTTCGGCTGTACATAGTAATGGCTATACCAAGGCGGTGCTTCCGCTGTGGTATATTATTGTCGTTGCGTATCTTTGCATGTGTGCCCTTGTTATGTATGTTTGGCCGTTCGGTCATTTGTTGGTATAAGGTGAAACTGTCTTTTGATGGGATAAAGTGAAACTGTGAAACTCAATAAAACCGAGTTTGCTATTTTCGTTTATTTGATACATTCTTTGCTTACAAAGGACCAAACTATTCAGAA